>CAAKHC010019715.1:5047-19802 GCA_901007825.1 Macroramphosus scolopax | reverse complement strand
GAGGAGGATACTAAATCGTGGAGTGTATTATTTTAATTGAGGTAAATAGAATTAATTCATCTTCTTATTGGATTCAACCGCGTAGAACTTATCACAGGAAATGAATGTTTTCTGTCCAGATTGGAGACGCCACAGCGAGCTGAGTAATAAGAACGAAACGCTGCGATCTGATTCATTTATACATCAAATGTGTTCTGTTCAAACTCAACACTTTCTCATCCCGGCTTGTCAAATAGTGACGCTCGCACACTCCCCATGCGTCACAGCTCTGTGAGACGCAGCAGGCTTTTGAATAAATCTAATGCTAACCCATTTGTGCCAATATAAAACACACTCGGCTTCTATGGTGGATGGATGCGATAAACACCGGACTGTAAGAGGGGCGACGGAGTCCTGGTGGCAACGGTCAAAAAATGGGTCAAAACTTTAGATGACGACTGCCGTCTGGTTAAGTTTAGGTACAAAAAGCAAATGTTTGTTTAGTAAGAGATCATGGTTGGTGTTAAAGTGACACACGGCAGCCGGGCGGCTGCTCTGAGCGTCTCATAATGAAGTGGAGGGCTTAACACTGGAATTAATTCACATATTTCTGATATAAGTGTGTTTCAAGGCGGCAGAGAGGAAGAAAAAACTCTTTATATTCGAGGCTATCTGACACTAACATATGCCAGCTGCACAGCAAGGAGATTTGGACATAAAAGCAGACAATTTGTGAAGCCTGATAATTGAAGTGGCAAAGACCTCTCGCTCTTAAAGCCCCGACCTTTACTGCAGCCCACCAGCTGCTCCACGCACACCCAGGTTTCTCTGCATTTACAGAGATAATCACCTCGCAAACATGTGTCCGACCCTCCAACCACACTTTCCTTTGAATCCCACCGGTGGCGCACACATGTGACAGATGATAGGGCTCA
This sequence comes from Macroramphosus scolopax, assembly GCA_901007825.1. NCBI lineage: Eukaryota > Metazoa > Chordata > Actinopteri > Syngnathiformes > Centriscidae > Macroramphosus > Macroramphosus scolopax. The sequence goes on along the minus strand of CAAKHC010019715.1, from coordinate 18,888 downwards.
TTTCACTTTATTAGCCCAACGGGAGTCTGGGACTTGAAGTCTTTTTTTTTTTTTTTTTTGCCTCTTCTTGTTGTTCCTGAGGGTTTTTCACCTCAAAGCAAGCAGGGGACGTTATGGACTCTCCTCAGAGCTGTATCAGGGGAAGACATGAAGCAAATTAAGGCAAACAAATGTCTTTAAAACTAAAAGTAGTGCGAAAGTGAAGCAAACTTAGGTTTTAGTGCTGTAGCATGGTGATACTGCAAATACTGGGCCCATGCATGGAAAACACTGTACTTGCTGACTACAGCGTCACATTGTTGATGTAAGGAGTTGTATCAGGGAGGTTGGTAGAAGTCACAGCCTATAAAAGCACAGCAGAGACTGGGTGCAGCGATGTCCCTTGGTTTGTTTAAAGGGCAGGAGAATCGATGGCCCCGTTTTTTGAGGCATCGCTCTGACCTCTCGCAGTGGCACCTGTATCAATCACGGGCCGGCTTCCTTCTCTGCCTCGCTGCTCGTCACATTTGTCTCTAGTGCTCCAGAGGCTGGATGGAGGCTGTCTTATCAACGCTTAAATGTCAGTCTACAGTTCCACAGCACATGTCAGCTGACACCGAGGAGCACATGAAGTGTTAAAATATAACGAGGGCGACTCTCAAGGATTTACTGAAGGCAGTAATTAATGTTTGAGAAGGATTTGTTTGCTGAGGCCAAACAGGAAAAATAACAAATCAAATATCTCTTTGTTTAATAGATGTGAAGAACATTAATGATATTCTGAGAGAACGGTACAAAGGCTCTTTCAGATAAAACTCAAAGGATCTTGAAATCTGTGTGCGTGATGTTGTTCCTGTTATCTTGGGAAATGCAGGCGGACACTCATTGATGTATCTGCCTGGTTCTCATTGAACTGCACGTCTCACTGAGAATAGAACACCTGCACATTATCCAGCTGATGCGATTATTTGACAGATGTTTTGATAAGTGTTTCAGTCCGGTGAGCCTATTTTCCACAGTGAGATGTTTTTTTTGACAGATTCATTATCTGATTTAAGACGGAGCCTGAGATTCACGTGATTGTATTCCACAAAGCGTTCAGCTCAAATGAAATGCAACAACGCAAAATATAAAAGATTGATGTCATTTCCATAGTTCTTTGACAGACGGGGTTACTTCAACAAACCTACTGTACATGTATAATGAACAAATAAGTGTGGAAGTGCTTTCTCATCTCACATTCAAACTGCAAGGCTGTTGAATATGTATTACCAGATGTAAGCCCCTGTTTACCTACCTCAAGAAAACAAAGTCAGACAAGACAAAATGTCCCAGGGTGCATTCTGCTTGCTAACTCGCCGTGGTAAAAAAAACAGCTCTCTGTTTTGATGGATTGAGACCAAGTTAATCTGTATGTATGGCCGATGCTTATGAGGCCACATTGTAATCACCCAGCCAGTTGTCAGCAATGCAGGACTTATGTCTTGGGCTTGAAAGAGAGGGATGATTTCCATTATGGAGTAATTAGTCTTGTTGTCACCACCGGACCTTGACAGTGAATCCACTTTCTGCGGCTCTAAAGGGATTTGGATGTTTGCTACTGCTGAACCATAATCAGTGACGCCTTTACTTTCCAAGGAGATTCTAGATTACAGCCGCTGAAGTCAATTTCCTTTCAGGTTCGTCACAGAGTGGAGATAAATACTTTTTCAGTGGGTATACTACAGCTAACATACTGTGGGTTCCAAGTTAAACTGTGTAACTCTAATATTGATTTCACTTATTTATACATCTGCTACTCAGAAGAAAAACCCATCTGGTGCTTAATCTGAGTGCTTCATATGAAAATGTTGCCCTGATATCCACATGAGTTGTAATATTGTCATCTAAATTGTATTTGTGTCATAGTGCTGTTAAGAAAAAAACAAAGCTTTGGTACATTTACTGCACAGGCTCTGGTGCGGTTGTATCATCCAGCCTTAAACTGCAGTGTAGACGCTGTGCCAGATCACACAGATGCCTCATCAGGCATGTCTTCGACCAGGAACAGCCCGTTTTGATCTCAAAGAAATGCACAATAGAATTACATGAAATTTACCCGACTCTCCCAATAAGATGAAAGAGAAGAAACAACACAATCTAGAAATGGCAATATCTAACGAAATTAATCAAACTATTCATTTATTTTACGTGTGAAACTATTCACAGGAAGTTGAAAAGAGATTTAGTATTAAAAGCTTTGCCAAAATTTTATGCTGAATTTAAAATGATATTGTATGAAAGAAGTGGAATAACTGATAGGTTGAATGCTTTTTATAAGTAAAAGTGTGAATACAAGCAATCAGGATAAGGCAAAGAAGGATAAGGCAAAAAAGAACAAGGTCAAGCAGGATATGACAAAGAAAGACAAGGCAAATAAGGATAAGGCTAAGAAGAATAAGGTCAAGCAGAATAAGACTCACAAGGATAAAGCAAATGAGAATAAGGTGAAGCGGGATAAGGCAAATAAGAATAAGGTCAAGCAGGATAAGACAAATAACAATAAGGCTAAGAAGGATAAGGCAAAAAAAGAATAAGGTCAAGCAGGATACGGCAAAGAATGATAAGGCTAAGAAGGATGCGGCTAAGAAGAATAAGGTCAAAAAGGAGGGGGCAAAGAAGAATAATGTCAAAAAGGGTAAGGCAAATAACAATAAGGTCAAACAAGATAGGGCAAAGAAATGTGGAAGGCAAGGCAGGATAAGGCTTAGAAGGATAAGGCAAAGAAGATTGAGGCAAGTAAGTATCACCATGCTGGTCTGAATACTGAATCCAGAAGAACAGATGAGAAGTTTACAAATCACTTTCTACACGCTTTCTATATGGCAGGCAATCCGACCACGCTTTGCACGATGGATATGATCTGACCTCGACATATCTGAATTTGCATAACAAAAGTCCACCTCTGCTTTTTGCAAATGCGGTTTATCCACAACTAGGCACTTATGGTCAATTATGAAGCAAGATTCTGTTGCTGCATCACATAAAATCTTTTCAGAAACGTAAGTGTAGTGCAGATTATCATATCACAGCCTCATCCAGAGGTTGCAGGTTTTCCTTGCTTTCAGATGGGTCATCGTCTGATTTGGTGTGTTTGCATCAACAGACTAAGGCTTGATACCATTGCTGCTTTATTTTGGTTTGCCTGCCAGTAATGATGGAAAGTGAGGGATGAAGAAAAGAGACCTCAGTGTAGCTTTTCAGAAATAGTCTGTCCATGGTGAATGCAAATAAAGAAGCAGTTCTTTGCTGCAATGCTGTTTTGATCTTTACAAAGTAAATCAAACACAAAGCTGTAGCAGGCAGCAGTAATTGTAACTGAATGGCGGCGCTGTGTAAAAACACCTTTGAGTTGATGAATTGTATTTCAACACTTCACTCAGAGTCACAGCAGGTCTTTCTGCTGAAGCTGCTCATACAGCATGTGGGGTTAGGTGACAGGAAATGCTGGCTTGTTTTGCAGGCTCTCATTATTTTTCCCTCCTTTTACAAAATCCAGCAGCACTTGAAATAAATTAACTTTCCTTTTTGATATAGCTTTCGTTGTGTGGCCACAGAGACAGCAAGTCCCAAGTAAGCCTGATTTATGACCCACCTTATGCACTTAATGTCAGCAAAATCCTAAATTATTTCAAGATAACAAAACAAGGAAGCCTGAGGGATGTCAGGAATCAATACAGTTTGTTAGAACAAGTTGGAATCATTGTGTTGGGGTCATTGATTCCCAATAGGAGCAGGATTCACTGCAGTAGCTCCTGCATATCTCTCACTTCTCTCCCTAATTGTCTCTCTAGTTGCCACTTGATACGCATTGCCATCTGTCTTTTTAAATTAGTTTTGAAGTTTGTAATAAAGCAAACACATAAGTACATCACACCCAGAGGCCGTCCGCATTAACACATCAGCATATCCATCAGTGTCCCTATGGCGAATTATACCGTCCTCTTAGGGTCGCTGGGTTGAGGACCGACAATGGCTCATCACATCAATAGTTTTTATTTACCGCCTGTCATATCCAGTCGACGGACTTTACGATGTGGCAAATAAATGTTAAGACAGCCGGATCAACACTGGAGCTGCTGATTGGTGAAACTTTGCAAAATGTCAAATGTTATAAAGAGTTAAATTGAAGCTGTGAAATATTTTCATGAGCTAGAGATCAAATCATTTCCCCCAACAAGCAGAGAAATCACTGGACGCCAGCTGTCCCACATAATAGCCTTTGATAGCCAAAATATCAATAAGTCCATATGTCTGAGACAGAGACAAGACCAAGAAAAAGGGGTTTATTCAGAGACCTTCAGAAAGTGGTCTCAAGACAAACAACATTACATAAGACAACACTTGCCATCCAAAGATTGCTCTGAAAACAACTCGTGCAGTAGCTGTTGTTACGTCTCCTTCCAGCAGAGTCTCACCTGTTTCACTTAACAAGCTGCAGCGCTGCAATCAGGAGGAAACCAGCTCGTAAACCCCAACCTGAAGTCCACCAGGTGCCACCGGTGGGAGGTGATTTCACACTACAGACGCCTGATGGAACGAAGGTCCGCACACGTGGAGAGCAGGGAAATCTAATGACTGTAAATAAGTGGTACAATTTCGACCGAAACAGCAAGAACCAAGTGATTTAACAAGTAATCTTTCCTACTCGAACATTTAGTTCGTTGCTTTTTAGTTTCCCTTCTCCCTTTCCAAGCCGCTCCCTCCTCTGAGCTCTAATTGTGTTCCTCGTGTCTCACCGAGCCATCTTTCCATTTCATCTTCATCTGTTGTTTGCCTTATGCCTCTCTCAATTATAAATGTTTCCTCTGGATTTTAATGTTTGGTATTTGAAAAGTCAACTATACAGGGAACAGAAACGCACAAAAAGTCTGCAGCTACTCTTCACTTCCCTTTTAACACAAACGGGGGAGCACAGCCTCTTTCATTGGAGTGACGTGTGCACACTGAAGCTCTTTTATCTTTCAATTCGTGTGAACAGCAGTAAAACTACAGATGAGAACAGTGCTGGAGAGGTGTTCCAGTGAAGACACCCGTCCACCTGCGTGCAGTGTGTCTGAGCACACCAGAAGAACCTGTTGCCTCTTTATGAACAAAACAATTCACTTAATAGCATCTCTTGTTATCTCTAATAAGGAAGAAGAAGAGGGACTTTCTGTCCTGGCGGCAGAAAAAAGACAAAGAAAAAAAACGGCCTCAGCACAGCAGGAATAACAGGAACAACGTGTTTCTGTGTCTGTTAGAAACATGCCAAAGATTTATTCGCACATCTTGTCCGTACAGAACAAAGAATTCTTTACGGTACAATCAACAAAGAACAATTTTGCAGCATGAGTCTGCTTTATTTGTTTGCACATATTCCTGCAGCAAATTATTACTCTCAAGTGTAGCAATTATGCATTTTTGCTTATATCCCATCATTAACTTTAAACAGAAAATTATATAACATGGATTTTTCCTTGTTTAATTACTTGTCTAATTTACGTGGCAGTAATATCTCTTCTGCAATGTTTAAAGTAATAATTACAGATGTCATGCTTTGTCTGTGACGGACAGACGAGTTCGCCTGCTGAATTTTAAACGTGAATTAAATGTCACACTTCGGGTCCAACTTGTTTCTCAATGTTTTGTCCTCTTGGACTGAATGCGAATAACCAGACAGGCATCATGAAACAGTCTGTAAAGTCATGTGATTGTATTGTACACCACCACTTCAGAGCTTATGCGCCTTCATCCTTTTAAGGTTTAGAAAAGCAGCTGTGATGTGTGTGTGAGCCACACCTGCCTACAGAGGGGCTGGCGGGTTGGAGCGCACTGATAAACATCCATCTTCCTGACAAATGATAACGCGCGTGGTATGACTGTTAATAAAACCCTCTTTAAATGATTTGCCCCCCTGTTTCCTATAGCACATCCCCACCATCAGATGTAATCTGCAGGTCAATGCCGCTTCGTCGAGGTATCTTGAAGAGCACAAAAGCCGAGATCGCTTGCTCGTTTTTAGAAGGATGTGTGCGGTTATATTACCTTTGTCAAGGTCAGCGGTTTAAAAAACATACAAAGTGCACCCTTTCATGAGGTTAAACGCTCCCTGAGATCTGCGGAAATATAATTACTCAACACCCCAGATAGTAAGATTCTTCAAGAAGCCCTTATGAAGGCTTTTTCCCAAGTGTTTACTCTCTGCTGCCGTTTGGGAAATGTCAACGTGGGTTCGGTTTGTTACATGTGCCGGACTATTGCACCGTAGTTCTACATGCAGAGAGAGCAAAGGAGGCTGGTACGTGGTAAAGAAGGAAGCTTGTTGCAAGTCCATAGTTGAAGGCTGAAGGCCTGGACAGGAGACGTCTGAAGAAATGAGCAGATGAGGCGATAAGCTCGCAACAAAAATGTAAGCAGGGCAGGTGCAATTAGAGAGGGAATGAAAAAACAGGACTGGTGTAACCGAGCTAAGCCTGTCTAGCAAGGTAGCTCTTCCACGTTTAGCTTTAACATACCGCCACTAAGGGACTTTTCCCCGAAAAAGAACAACGGTTATCAGGAGCTGGGCCTGATGCATCCATTCATTCTGAACCTCTTGCAAGATGCTGAGCTCAGGCAACCATTTAACCCTGCATGTAATGCGAACATCACATTGATTGACCCTTATGAAACCTGCTTCACCCCCTGAGGGCGTCCCGCCTCTTCCAACTGCGGGCGTTCCCCGTTCGAGGCCGGTCAGATCGGCAAAACTGTCACCTTCAAAAAGCAACAGGAAGTCAGGACGCCTTATCCGCATCCTCATTACTGAATGGAATGCAGTTATTGTTCTCAGCATACCTGTCTCCACGCAGGTAATTACACACCCACGCACACACACATCATGAAACCACAAGTGAAGGAAACAGCAATATGACAGGAACCTGTGGATGGATTATTAATTTGATCAATATTGATTTGATTAATTCGTATGTCCAAACGCGTGAAGGGAAACACTGCATCTTAGTTGTAACTTAATATTCGGCTGGGCTGTGCAGGATCTTCCATTTCTAAACTGGTATTCCGTATGTGTCGGAACGGCAGATAAAGTCTGCTCCCAAAAATATCTACTATTTACAGCCGGTGACGTCAAGGTGCTCCGAAATTAGCCCGTGTGGCAAATGCCCGTAAATCTAAGCATGAGCTCCTGGTGATGCAGGCGCGGCCGCCCACATGCTTCCCTTCACACCATGTCCTGTGCTCTCGCCGTCTCTTCTGGCTGCAGCTCGTCTCCGATGATATCCTGCGATGCATTAGCAAGCTCAGCTTCAGGTTCGGAGCAATTCACACACAGCACTCAAGCATAGATTTTCCGGCTCCAATTTTCCTCTGATCCGAGGCTAAAAATCACAAAGTGTGAACGCTGCTTTGGGGAGACGTAATTAGGTGGAGGGAGTAGAAGGGGAGGTTTTTTTTTTTTTGTTTTGATTTCTCAGTGATAATGAGAGCACAAACCTTCCTGTGATAGAGGGAAAATACAGTCCAATATTTTGTCTTAAGCAAAGGCATTTTCCTTCTGTAGTGCAGTTTGGTTTCGACACAGCAACACAACGAAAAAAGCTATTGATTATTAAAGACAAGACGTATCTGCAAACATCCCCAATTCAAAAAAGCATACGGAATTTGTAATACTTTGAATTTCAGCGGCAATTACCTCAACGGACCAGCGGTCTGTGATTGGTTGAGATCTTCAGTCCTGCATGAAGCTTTGGAGAACGTAAGAAACACCTGACTGATTTATGTATATTCTATTCTTCTCTACTTTTATAGACTGGAAGTCTGTGAGATTGTTGAGTTTCTCCGCCATCTTGGTCACTGATATGGTTTCCCAGCATTACACTGCTTAAGTCCCAGTTGCTCATTGAACAGAAACGGAGGTTCACAGGTTGCGGCCCCATGCTGAGTGTCTTCTGTGCCCCAGTGGGAGTGAATCACATTTTTATTCTTCTGCATCCAAGAAAAGACAGATTGTCCCGGCCGGTGAGGAGCTCAAACGTTACCCAGCATGCCTTTTCTCACCATGGTGATAATGTAGTTAAACGTGTTTTGTTTTTTTTGTGGTTCTCTCCCTTTTATATCAGGGATGTGCTGTTTGTGAATTTAAACTCACCAATCTATCTTCCCATTAGAATACCAACACTTTCTCCTTCCCCTTTGCATCTTACAGTGACAGACGAGGCACCCGCTGGTGTCTGTGTACCAGAATGAGGTTTCTTCTTCGGCAAAGTTTTCACAATACCAGGAAACTGTGCGGCTGTATTGGTGCTTCGAAACATAAATGACGATGGAAACCAGAAACCAAACTGGTTTGGGCACACAGAACAATCCTGTTTGATGCGTCACTCACTTAGTGGGCATATTATATCATGTTGACATGACGAGAGAGACGGATAAATCTCCTGTTTGATACCTGGCGGCAGAACAGCTTTTAGATAATGAATTCCAGTTTAGGAGTATGAGTTGTTTAAAGTTCGGGCTTTAGAAGGTTGACACTGGAATACACACACCAGTTTAGTGCATCAGCTCCTGCGCCTGCAGCCTTCCTTTGCTCTTTACTTTGAAATGTTCAGTAAAGGTAGAATGAAAAATAAAACCAGTCAAAGGGAAGAAAAAAAAAAAAAAACGCTATTGTAGCGCGGAACGTTTATCAAAGCTTTCGTTTTCCTGAAAGACAAAAGCAGTTTGAAGCAGGGTACTACAACCGACTGCCTCGGTAAGTAATTATTGTACTGAAAACATCCTCAGATATGGAGCGGCACAGGAACGCAAACTTTACAAACCCACAGGCCTTTCATTCTCCGAGATTGCAGTCCTCCTTTAGCTCGAAACCAGTTTCTCTCAGGTTTTTTTTTTTTTTTTTTTAAGCTTTTTAATTTCTGGCGTGCTGAAGGGAGGGAGGGAGGGAGGGAGGGAGGACGGGAGGGAGGGAGGGAGGGAGGGAGGAGGCCCTGCTGCACCGCTGATATTATTTCAGCCGACACTCGCACAGAGCTGGTGAATTACAATATGACCAAAATTCCCATCACCTTCCTCCCAGACTCTCCAGCTGTCAGTCTTCCATTGTCCACCTCTTGCTATTATACCAAAGTGAGGCATTTAATTATCTCAAGTTCAATGATCAGAGTATCTAAAATGTGCTTTCTAATTATTCTGCCGACTTCTTTTTGTATAAATGTCATTTGCCGAAGGATCCGAATGCCATTTTCTGGTGGCCGTACATGAAATTTCTTCCTCTTTACTTTAGCTATTTATGACGCGGCTATTGAACGTCTCCCAAATGATTCATCCATTTAAAGAGACTGAATAGATGCGTTGGCTTCAGGCGGCTGCAGATATTTATGTGCACGCCATAAAAGTTCACCTTTGTCACTGAGCCAGGTGATGAATGGAATGAATGACACCCGCACAGAGTGTCATTCTGCCTCTGTTTTCTTTAAAGGTTAGACTTTAGAGATAAAATACGAGGCGTGTGAATTAGTTCTCCCCAAACCGATGTGAGACCGTGTTTGTCGTCATTTCCGTGAGCCCTAAAAAAACGACTCACCATCCTATTTTAACGATGTGCTCTTCAATCGACTGACCACACAGTTACCGCTGAAACAGAAACAGATATAATGATGAAACAGAGAGAAAACTTTTCATCCGTTGTTATCGATCCGTCCGTTCCCCGACCTGGATTCAGACACATTGAGCGAAACATTTTGACTCGCGGTGAAGCAACAGAGTGTGACTGCGACCTCTGTCGACCCCGAGACTGACGCACTATTTGTTACATGAGTTAATTGGGGTAAAAATGATGTTGGCACTTGGACAGAGAGGAGCAGACGTATGTTCCAACATGAGGTAAAAAAGACTTTTGGCCCTGCGGTGAGATCCTTTACGGTTGTCATGGCAGCCGCCTGTCATTATGATGACCGATGAGTGGCAGGTAAAGAATTCTCTTTCCTGGTATGAGGTTGATCCATCAGACCTCCCTCTGCCATGACGTCCGTGCTGAGTGCCGTGAAGCATCACTAAAGTTTCTGTTTAGTCCCACGTATCACAACAACAGGCTGTCTGGGTGCGACTGCTGCCGTTCACATCACCATACCATCGAATGACTACAAAGCTGTTATTTTAAGTTTAAACTCCCGGTCGGTGGGACTCGACGGAACAGTTATTCTGTCCTCCGGCAGCACACTTTAAGTTTTTCATCCAGGTTTGATAAAAGTGTAGTTTTCACTAATAACTGTGAAATACTGCGGGATGTTTTACATGGAGCACATAATTGCTCAATTACAGGAAGCAGTAATTTAGTCAATTTGCTAATTTTTTTCAGTGGAGTGAGGCCATGGCATGTTGTTCTCATTAAAAGCAAAATTATAGTCGAGACCGTGTTCTTGATAAACATCAGTTCTCCTCAAGCACAGCAGGAAGCTGATTTATCGGGAGTTTTATTTTGTAATGATGGACTCCAGTCCACAAGTGGTGTAGCATTCATATATACACACACCACACAGGTGTGCAGTGTTCATGGATGATTCTGCTTTGCTCAGGATGCAGGAATCGCGGCGTCCTTTCCATCGTGAGGCTTTAAGTCAGTTAAACATTCGACGTCTGATTAACAAACAGCATTCGTCTTGAGTCAAACGAAACGAAAATGTATTGTTGAAAATATAACCGCATAAAAACATTCTCTCTCCGGCCCTCGGAAACCTGTTCAGGTAATAAATGGAAAGAACAAAGCACTCGTGGCTTGATTCAATCCTCCTAATATGGAGAGAAACCACCGAAAATATCGAAATGTCGACCCTGACGTTCTCATGATGAAAATAAGTAATTAGATTCAACAAGAAAAAGGTCACGAATGTCAGCCTGACATGATGGAAATGCACAATTCAAGGGGGAACAAGCTGGAAGAAGAAAGAAGAAAACGAGTGCATGCAAAGCAGGTTTGGTTCATGAAATTGAACACTTGGCAGCGACCACATTCTCTCTACTCAAGATACATTGGCAATCAAGGCCCAACAGTGGAAACGCTCCTGCAATATCAATCTTGATTTGCAAGATGTGCTCTCTACCTTCTATATCGTGCCCCAACTGGATCTGTTTGATTGGGTGCATATTGCGTTAGCAACAACTAGGCTGATGGATTTGTTTCTTTTCCCCCCACCCTCTCCACCTAATGGCATGTGAAGTAAGCTGATACAATTCCCAGTGCCCACACCTTCGCTGGGTACAGTGCTAAAAGATTTGTAGCACAAGAAGGTGTGTGTGAAGGTTTCCTGGTAGTGTGACACATGCCAGGCCACCTGACGGAAGATAAAAAGTGCTGAGAGACACGACGGCTATTCAAACTCACATTATTCATTCAGCATTCATGCAACTCAATATGTTTCCTGTTAGATGAACTTCAAGACAAGACCTGGAACAGGAAACATCTTCCTTCGTCCTTCGCTTCAGTTTACCATAATCGACCTTAAGAACACTGACGTGTCCTGTGTCGCCTTCTCTCAGCACAAATTATTTGTGTCAGAGAAATGATGCCAGTAAATGGAAATGGAATGTGTTTGCGATGATTAACGTCGACCCTGATTGACTGCGATGTCCCTGGCATCATGCCGGACTCTCTGTTGCCATGTCTCATTATCCCCACCCAACTAATGGAAGGAGGGGACGAATAATTCATCTGCCCTGTGTGGTGACACTTCGAGATCTCTGCTCGCAGATTAGAGGAAACAAAATACGAGTCGCAGGCGCTTCTGTTCATTCCTGCTAAGTCGTAGGTACTGACTGCTGCAATCAAAACAGCCGGCTGGTTTTTTAAGACCTGTTACGCCACTTAACCATGACTGTGTCAACACCCAGAGGAATGACGCCGCCTCAGGCCATCCTTACGGTCGGGGTGAAGCACAAAGGAGAAGAGGTTTCTACGTTTCATCGAAGACGGCAGCTGCGCTGAAAGCTCCGACACTTCTGGCCGTTGCTTCCGGGGCCTTCACACATCTGACGGGTCACTAAAATGTTCAACAGCAGCAGGACACAAAACTACCGTGTGTATTTTAAAAACAAATCTGCCTTTTAAAATCAAAGATTTTAAGAAAGACAGGCCTTTTTATATCTGTGACAATATATCCTAGTTAAACTGTTTATCTCATCATTTGGAGCAATGAAATCATGACTCACTGTAGTTTAGCAGGAGGACGAGTGCCAGACCTGAAAACAACACGGAGAAGAGAAGCTCAGTTATTGGAAGGAAAGCAAACGTTATTCATCAGCGGTGAAATCAGCCGTGAACAGCAAATAATCAGCTGTGCAGTATTCAACGGCCGACCTTTGAGGAGGGTCGGCTTGTTAATGCAGTATAATGCAATTAAAGGTAAGTATCAAATGCTCATGAGCAAGAGATGATTCTATTGTTGCTTCTGGAGCTGCTCCCAGTGCGAATGGCAGCGACCTGATGAAGGGAGGATGCTGCACACCCTCCGTCACTAAAGCGTTTTTCTCTTCAGACCGTTAAAGTTGCCTCGACTCAATGGGCTAATTTATTTTCACAGGCTAAAAGAGAATTGCTTCCATGCACGCGTGTGTGTGCACGTGTGTGTGTGCATGTGTGTGTGTGTGTGTCCTGAGAGAGAAGAGTAGTGTGAGGATCGTATACAGAGGACACGATGGTGACGTGTCCTCCTGTGCTCGTCTCGGCTTACAACATTGGCTCAAAAATAAAATGTAGAAAATGATTTGAATCTAGAAAAGTATTGAAATACTGTATTTCAGTGGTATTTATGTGTTTGTTTCGCTCTCTGATTGGATGGACGTTGCACAAGAAGGCGTGGTCAGTGTCATCGAAACTTACCAAAAGTGCTTACTGAAACTATAACTGTGGTTTTTTTCCCAAACCAAACCAAACCTAGATTTGTAACAGGGGAGCAAGGGATGCTCATCTCGTATCGGCGGGTTGGATCGGCTTTGTACTCAGTATGGAGGAAAGATGCATATATGCAGCCAAACAACTGTACCAGGGGGGTTCTGCAATGGAGTATTTATGTGTCTACGTACACATCCCCTCATTCACAGCTCCTCTTCAATAAGCTGAGGGCCTAATTTCTACCTCAAAATTTCCCTGAAGCTTAAGATCTAAACGAAAAAGTCTGCCGCCGATGTGTACTGATGTTGGTCTGTAAAACGTCTATGTTCACGGAATACCCCTTTAGACTCGCTGGTACCTATTTAAAGGAAGAGCTGTGAGGTATCCTCTGTTTCTACGTGAATGCTGTTCTAAACTAGGGCACAGCATGGAGTCTTTTAAGTCCTGCCTCACCTGGATTATCGAGGGAACCACACATTGCTGCGAGAAAATATAAAAAAAAATGAAAATTGTGAAGCATGACCATGGTTATTTGGATTTGGGACGGATGTTTGGAGAAGGGTAAAGAAGGAGGAGTTTACCTGGGGGATAAAGAGATGAGGTTTAACGTGCCCTGCTTATGTGTGCTGTGCAAATATTCATGCTAATTAAACAGCATTTGTAATTCTCGTGACAATAATGGATGAGAGGAGTTTAAGGAATAAAACCGCTTTATATCTCCCTGGAGGGAAGATCTCAAAGAATGGAAGGTGTCTCTTACCAACACACATCTGCAGGAGGAGATAAGAATAGATGTTGAACTGTGTGTGTGTGTGTGTGTGTGTGTGTGTGTGTGTGTGTGTGTGTGTGTGTGATCCTGATGAAGTTTAATCATGAATTCAACATCACCTGAGAAAACTGTTTCTGAGCAGAAAAACACGTCAGTCTCATTTTGCTTTTACAGATTTACAACGATTCA
>CAAKHC010019714.1:0-10183 GCA_901007825.1 Macroramphosus scolopax | reverse complement strand
TCCATCGTACTCACAGAGTCGAAGGTATAAAAACAGTTAATGCATCTCGCCACGCTGAAATCAATACTGATCATTGCACCAGAGTGGAGGACGGTGCAGCTGCACCCGGTGGAGCCGGGTGGCATTAAAAGTACTGATTATATCTGCTCATGATTTGTAGAAGAAGAGGATAAATGCAGCCCAAGGAGATAACACATTATGAATTACAGCTGTTTGTCTGTGACGACTTCAGATTAAACTACAAAATATAAACTGCTCATCATCTATAAAACTACTGTTTTGTCCTGCAGCACCGATTAAGAATAAACATATTGTAAAACAGCCCCCTCAGTCAGAGATCAGGGATCAGCGTGCGACCGCCACCTTTCCACCGGGTTGACCCATTTCCTGCCATAAACATTTGTTATTTATTTATTTATTGACCTTCAAAGCCTCTCCTGTGCTCGTCTCCGTCCCGACGTCGTCCCTAAAATCACCCTGTTTACAGCCCCACTTTGCTCTCTCGGATTGCCGATGTGTCCCCGGAGAGCTGAGAGATGCTTTTACACCGATGCTGCATCGACTTCAGCTGTCACCTTCTCAAGGAAACCGGCTCCACTCGCTGTCACCTGGACGTCACGCAGATAATCAATATCAATCACAGAGCATGTTCTGTCCCGCTGCATTAATCATAGTCGATATTAAAAACTGTATTAAATCATTTCTTTATTTCCCGGCTGCGGTTGAAACTTTCTTTAATCTTCATCTTGTCTGAGACGTTCTCCGGCGGTGGAGGACTGTGGAGGACCGTCTGTGAACGGAGGAGCATTATCATGTCTCCTCCATCATTCATAAGACTTTACCCTTCAATAATTCAGATATATCTGTACGATTCACGGCTGATCTTGTTTAACATCACATTGTTAACTCCTTTCCCGTGCCGGGGAGAGCTCGATGAAACTTTAATAGTCCCCTCGTCCAGATGTTTATGTAAAGCTTGTCTTGACAAAACAAATAATATTACGGGCAGATAACATTTAAATTTCCTTTAGACCTTTAAATACTGTTAAATTAAGATGCTCTTGATGCTGATCAGTGTGTTCCTGCCGCCAGCAGCAGGTGAGCAGCAGCGTCCGGCTCTCTGCTCGGCATCCCAGATGTTTTTACACGAAGCCGCAGAACACGACTCCACTTCCTGCCGAGTTCTTGTGTCAGTGTGTGAATCCACGCCGTGCGTCAGTAAACCTCATCGTGCAATCCTCTCCACCAGGTTCTACCAGATCCGAGCGGGCCTGAAGGTCTCCCCCCGGGTGCCCCACAGACTGATCGTGACGACGCAAGACAACGCTGGTAAGGCTCGATCATACACGGACGACACGCAGAACGTTCAGCAGGCTGACCTTTGTGTCGATATCTGTCTGGGGGCAACGCTCCCAATGTGCTATGTCTGTTTGTGCAGTTGAGCTCGATTAATCTGCAGACTGGTGCATTAGTGTGTTGACGCTGCTGATGTGAAGCACGTCTGGAACATGAGGATTTAGATTTGTTTATGTAATAGGTGTCTGTCCTGGGAGAGGGATCCTCCCCTGAGTGGGTTTTTTAGGGGGAGTTTCCTCACTTGACTGGAGGTCTAAGGACAGAGGATGTCGTACTGCACCGGTTCTAAAGCACATCGAGGCATCCGTTGGTGTTCTGGGACGATCAAATAAAACTTAATTGAATTGAATTAATAAACACAGATTTTATTGCAGGATCAGGCAGCACCAGCAGCAGGTTAAACACATTTATATTTGAGCGTTAGGAAATACTTAATTAGCTTATATTATGTTTTCAGGGTTGAAATATGAATTAAATATAAGAAAGTTTCCACATGAAGTGTTAAAGCTGTGTACTGACTGTGTACTGACTGTGTACTGACTGTGTACTGACATCCACGATGCTGCTCCGCCAGAATGATTACACCTTCTATACGACCACATCATCAATCCTTTAGTTCCTGTCCTGACTCTCCTCCCTGGTGTGTAGTTAGACATCATGATCAGATCTCAGTTCCACACCCGAGCGTGTGAAACGTTTCATGACGACACTCGGCGGGTCTGAATGACACGTCTTGTGTTGGACGCGGCTTCCTGTGAAGTCTCAGAGAGCAGAGATCCTCCTGCATGTTTGTGTTGGTGGTCTTATTCTCATCATCTTACAGCCTCCCTTCGTGTTTTAGTTGTATTTCTGAAACAAGAGGATCAATCAGAGACACGACGGCTGGTTTTAAAATAGAAGAATCAAAGCAGAACGAGCCTTTATTATATGCTGATTCTTTTATTTTAGTCGTTTAGCTAAGCCGGAGAATAAAATCAACATTTGATTGCATTTAATATCTGTTAAACAAAGATGTATATTTTTAAATGTAATTCATGAGTTAGCAGATAGTTTGTCAAGTCTTGTCTGGTGCTGATTTGTCCGTCTGTCTGCTGGGTGAGGCAATAAATACAGAACCAGCCGGCCACGTCTGAGTGGATCTGTGCATCCAGACATGTCTGATGGTTTTAGTTGTGGAGTGCCGGGCTGCTCTCTTTGTTGCAGGTCTGCAATCTCTCTGAGTGCATTTCCTATTGAAACTGGCATTTCTTCGCTCTGCGCTTGAACTTATTTTGAATGAAGGGTCATTAAATGGACATGACATGAGTGGTTTAAAAGTGCGGCGGAACGTCAGTAGAACAGGAGCCTGCGTCCTGAAAACCCGGGTTCCTTGAAGTGATCTGACAAAACAAAACAACCACCGATGCTGATAAGCGGCGTCACATAAAAGCCGACACCAGATGACAAACTGCAAACATGGAGAGATCCACAGCCAAACAGCGACATAATCCTTTATAAATATGAAGATCAGGATTGTGTATTTCATGAAATGATGTGTTGTCAGATGGTGTCTCGTAGGTCAATGATGGCGTCACTCTCTCGATGTTAAGTGAGGAATAAATATAAAATCATGTTGAAACTGGTAGACGGTCTCTGTACCGAACCACCTACGTCGTGATACAGGCGCTGATCTTTAAAGTCTGTTTGAAAATACAAAGTTTACTTGAGGCACTTGTGTTAATTGTTTTCCTGTAGACTAAACTAAAAATGAAGATATTGTAAAAAAGTTAATCCCAGCGACTTGAAACTTGGTTTCCTCTTCTAACGGGGCTACTATAAGCAATCCCACCGAGTTTCAAGTCCCTGGGATAAAACTTTTTTGCTAACCCTAACCCTAACCCTAACCCTAACCCTAACCCTAACCCTAACCCTAACCTACCAGACCTTAACCCCAAAACTAAAAATGAAGATACGGCAACAATGTTAATCCCAGCGACTTGAAACTTGGCACTTCTATTATGTGGGCTACCATCAACAAACCCACCAAGTTTCAAGTCGCTGGGATGAATTTTTTCCAAAACCCTAATTTCAGGCCATAACCCCAACCCTAAAAATGAAGATATTGTAAAAAAGTTAATCCCAGCGACTTGAAACTTGGTTTCCTCTTCTAACGGGGCTACTATAAGCAATCCCACCGAGTTTCAAGTCCCTGGGATAAAACTTTTTTGCTAACCCTAACCCTAACCCTAACCCTAACCCTAACCCTAACCCTAACCCTAACCCTAACCCTAACCCTAACCCTAACCCTAACCCTAACCCTAACCCTAACCCTAACCCTAACCCTAACCCTAACCCTAACCCCAAAACTAAAAATGAAGCTACGGCAACAATGTTAATCCAAGCGACTTGAAACTTGGCACTTCTATTACGTAGGCTACCATCAACAAACCCCCCATGTTTCAAGTTTCTGGGATGAATTTTTTCCAAAACCCTAACCCCAGGCCTTAACCCCAACCCTAAAAATGAAGATAATGTAAAAAGGTTAATCCCAGCTACTTGAAACTTGGTTTCCTCTTCTAACGGGGCTACTATAAGCAATCCCACCAAGTTTCAAGTCCCTGGGATAAACGGTTTTGCTAACCCTAACCCTAACCCTAACCCCAACCCTAACCCTAACCCTAAAAATGAAGATATTGTAAAAAAGTTAATCCCAGCGACTTGAAACTTGGTTTCCTCTTCTAACGGGGCTACTATAAGCAATCCCACCGAGTTTCAAGTCCCTGGGATAAAACTTTTTTGCTAACCCTAACCCTAACCCTAACCCTAACCCTAACCCTAACTCCAGACCTTAACCCCAAAACTAAAAATGAAGATACGGCAACAATGTTAATCCCAGCGACTTGAAACTTGGCACTTCTATTATGTGGGCTACCATCAACAAACCCACCAAGTTTCAAGTCGCTGGGATGAATTTTTTCCAAAACCCTAATTCAGGCCTTAACCCCAACCCGAAAAATGAAGATATTGTCAAAAAGTTAATCCCAGCGACTTGAAACTTGGTTTCCTCTTCTAAAGGGGCTACTATACGCAATCCCACCGAGTTTCAAGTCCCTGGGATAAACGGTTTTGCTAACCCTAACCCTAACCCTAAAAATGAAGATATTGTCAAAAAGTTAATCCCAGCGACTTGAAACTTGGTTTCCTCTTCTAAAGGGGCTACTATACGCAATCCCACCGAGTTTCAAGTCCCTGGGATAAAACTTTTTTGCTAACCCTAACCCTAACCCTAGCCCTAACCCTAACCCCAGACCTTAACCCCAAAACTAAAAATGAAGCTACGGCAACAATGTTAATCCCAGCGACTTGAAACTTGGCACTTCTATTATGTGGGCTACCATCAACAAACCCACCAAGTTTCAAGTCGCTGGGATGAATTTTTTCCAAAACCCTAATCCCAGGCCTTAACCCCAACCCGAAAAATGAAGATATTGTAAAAAAGTTAATCCCAGCGACTTGAAACTTGGTTTCCTCTTCTAACGGGGCTACTATAAGCAATCCCACCGAGTTTCAAGTCCCTGGGATAAAACTTTTTTGCTAACCCTAACCCTAACCCTAACCCTAACCCTAACCCTAACCCTAACCCTAACCCTAACCCTAACTCCAGACCTTAACCCCAAAACTAAAAATGAAGATACGGCAACAATGTTAATCCCAGCGACTTGAAACTTGGCACTTCTATTATGTGGGCTACCATCAACAAACCCACCGAGTTTCAAGTCCCTGGGATAAAACTTTTTTGCTAACCCTAACCCTAACCCTAACCCTCACTCCAGACCTTAACCCCAAAACTAAAAATGAAGATATGGCAACAATGTTAATCCCAGCGACTTGAAACTTGGCACTTCTATTATGTAGACTACCATCAACAAACCCACCAAGTTTCAAGTCGCTGGGATGAATTTTTTCCAAAACCTTAACCCCAGGCCTTAACCCCAACCCTAAAAACAAAGATACGGCAACAATGTTCATCCCAGCGACTTGAAACTTGGTTTCCTCTTCAAACGGGGCTACTATAAGCAATCCCACAGAGTTTCAAGTCCCTGGGATAAAATGGTTTTGCTAACCCTATCCCTAGCCCTAACCCTAAACCCTAACCCAAAAAATCAAGATACTGCAAATAATGAAATATCCCGACGTCTTGAAATGTGTGGATTGCATTACCTGGGCTACTAACAATAATCACAGACAGTTTCAGCTTAAATAAACATAGATGATTAGATCAAACCTTTCCCAGCCAGGTAAATGACAAGAAAGCACTTTACTTCAAGGTTCATACATTCAACATCCTTTGATTCGGATATAATCACAGATGGTTCCGATCAGGAGAGATTCTCCTCCTTTGTGTTCATGTTGTTACGCCGCACTTGTGAACCTTCCAAAGCGTTAAAATCCTGATCTCTGGCAATGCAGGAAGCCGTTTCACTGGCGATACTGATTCACAGTAATAAGGGCTATTTTTAGCTCGCCATGACTGGCGCACCGTGTGTGTGTGTGTGTGTGTGGTCGGACTTAGCCGTACTTCCGAGGACCAGCCCCTGACTCTCCGTGCCGCGGTTCCTTTGAGGACATGTTTGGATTGTGAAGACGTGTCAAGATCAGTTAAAGGCTATTAGACCAGGACGGTGGCGTTTGGCACGTTGCTCCTGATGGAATTGTCAGATGAAATGTCCTCACAGCGAGAGGAGAACCAACCCGTGTGTGTGTGTGTGTGTGTGTGTGTGTGTGTGTGTGTGTGTGTGTAGCTGTGCTGGCAAGGACACGGCTGATTGGGAAGGCGATGTGTCACAGTCTGAGATGTGACAGTGATTCATGTCATTTGCAGCGTTTTGTCCAGAAGCACAGTGACAGGGATGCCAGTATGGGAGACGGTTTCCTTTCTTATCACTTCCCCCTAAATAGCCCCAAATAATAATGAATTAATGTGGGAATGATGAAAAAGGCGGCAGTCTATTTTTAGGGTCCTAAATCCAGGAGGTTCGGTTGTTCATGTTGTCAGGTGAAGTAAAGGATGTAGAACAATGACCAGCTGGAGGAGGATTGTTGCAGCAGCACCAGGCTGTTTATACTGTTAATACAAGTCAGTATTAGCTTTAGCTCGTTTATAATATGTTGGAGCATCGTCCAGCCTGTGATGCCTTATACTGACCTTGACACCCACGATAAAGACGTATTATGTAACCTTCTTGTTGTCTTTTCAGATGAACACTAAATGGATTTTATATGTTGAATATTTTCTTCCGGTATCGGGGGTCTGTGGGGGCTGAGAAGTTAATCACATGCCTGAGTGTTAAAATGTAACAGCGATGAATTCGGGACATGGTTAGCCTATCGATATCGTTAGCAAGATAAAAGACAGAGGTAGACGGTCACACTGGCTCTGTTTGAGGTTTTTAAAATTAAAATTAAAAATCTCAAGAAGCTAATCTGATGCCTTACACAGTGATTCCACAGCATCTCACAGCATCAGCATCTTTTCGAACAGAGATGTTGCCAGGACAAATGTCCTGCCTGTGCTCATCCAGTTTCTCTTTGGAGAGACGTCCTGATGTTTGTCGAGAAATACCTTCGACATGTCATTTCCCCTTTAAATCATCTTGTCCTTTCAAACAGATGCAGAGTTGCAGTAAGGCACGCACACTATACCTTTAAACGGGAGCTTGATTAAATAGATTCCTTTCTTTTGTCTTTTATTTTCTACATAAAATGCAGATATTGCATCCATATATTCATAAATAAATCCAGCTGCTCTGCCTCTATCTAATCATTCCACCATGTGTCAACTAAGGAAAATTTGCAGCCTGCAGTTCTGTGCAGATCATATCCATATTGTGATTGTAAAGCTGCAGCCCTCCCTTTCCCCTCGTAGCTCCTTCCACAAGGTCATGCATTAAGTCTGCACACCTCACCGGCGTGAACGCATCGGGCTCTGCCCAGTAAGAGGAAACACATCCTTCATGCACAGACGCAGGACATCCCCGACTGTGTTCTCTGTTAAAGAACGCTTGACATCGCCGTTGTAGCTGCCCTAGACGGATAGATTGTGTATGGAGGGTCGTACCAAACACTCAATTGAAGCATTTAATGACCGTGATTCACACGCGTTGTTCGAGTCTGAATGTTAACTAGGAGACTTGCTGTTTATTACTGCACTGACGAATATCCGGCTTCCTATTCTGTTGGTATCATGAAGAGCCGTTCTGTAGTGCAGAGAGAGTTTTTGTGGGTTTTACTGATTGGGAGAGACAAGCACACACACACACACACACACACACACACTCTCACACTCAGCAGATGTAGAGTACCAGAGGCTGTAAGCAGATTATTTCTGGCACAGAATCACTGTGACTAAAGATTAAGGACATTTCAGGAGGATTTAATGTGCTGGATGGAATAACACCCCGAACCTGTAAAGGACTGCTTTACACCGTAATGCAATAAACTGTGTGGGCTGGATGTGCTACAGTTGGTCATGAAAGAACATGCATGAATGTGTCTCAACAACAAGAAACCGAAGCCACTTAGTCGGGTCAACCATCTCTGTAATGATATGCTAATTTGTTTTACATTATTTGGACATTATTAGGACCAATCATGACAAAAAAGTACAATTATTTTAGTGTGAAAAATAGTGTTTCAGAAGTAGAACAAACAATGTAGGAGTCCTTTCCTGGGAGACGCGTCCCTGGAGGAACGTTTGTCATATTGTGTTCTCAACTTTCTGTTCTCAGTGTAATCCTGCTAAAAGCCGGCCAGACAAACAAACCGCATTATTACATAACCTCCTTGGATTAGAATGTCAAAATCAAATCAATTGTATTGGAATGCATTACGAAGTACATTTTTGTGGTCGGATTTATGCAATCATCTTTTCTACGGATGTCGGAGCAGGAATCTTATCACTTCTGTCCCGCCGTCGATTCTGTAAAACAATCAAAGAGTGTGTGACACTTCATTGTTTTTGACTTTGGGCCACGTGGAAAGGTCGGCCACCCCTGGACAGGGCGTCCTTCACACGTCACACACATATAGAAAATCATTAGGTTAATGGCTGCATGTGCTGCAGATTGAACCAAAGCTCACAGTGACATCGGTGTGACGGTGACAGTGTTACACAAACAGAACAGTCCCAGTGGGATTCGCTGCCTTTGTCACATCACACAAGTCTGCTCCCACACATCCGTCAGCCTGGCTGGGGCTGCTTGATGCTGCACGTAGTGACAGCGTTATCGGGAGGGAGGCGGCCCGTGGAGGGAGGAGGGGGGAGGAAGAAGGAGACAGAAGAGAGCTCTCTCTCTCTACAGGGGAGGGATTTCTGAAGGCTCACAGCCGGTCAGCAGCTCTGCTACTGCGACTGCGGCTCTGGCAGGGAAAATGTGCCGATAGCAAAGAGGAACCGGCCATCTTATCACACGGGACACCGGGAGCCTCGTTCATGATGCACAAACACTTGTTCATACACACACATCAGATCAGAAGTCTTCTGCTGTTGGAGATGCATTTAAAACAGCCAACCAGTGATGAACGCTGCCACACACCGATGATCTATTAACGGCACTGTGTTCACGCTGCATTAACATTGAACCCAAATGTTTCACTGTCATTTATTTAAATATTTAAACTGAGTCAGACTTGTTCTATGCAGAAATTGATTAAAAGCATTCATACAGATTTTATCAATATATTCAACCTTTCCAGATCCTGTTCGTCTATATTAGTTATTCTTATCACTCTATTGTGATTTTAACCCACAAACCAAATCACTTGCAGTTAAAATGAATTCACTCTGTTATATAACCAACATCAGAGGGATGGAAACAATGTAAATATTCTATAACATGCTGATTAAAGTGACATCCGTTGCCGTTTCTTTCCCACTTGTCTTCCACCGGCGTTCCAAAGCGTCTAAACCCTGTCGTCTGTTCGCCGTCTTGAACTCGAGCAGATGCTTCATTTACTTCCCACTACACCTAAACCCACATTAAAGCCACTACGTGCTTCAGAGGGACGCGGGTGATCGCCTGGGGGCCGTCTCAAGGCCTTGAACGGTGTAGAGAGGGAGCTGGAAGTTGATACGAGTGGAGGTGTAAAGTGCCTCGGATGAGACACGAGCTCCTAACGCACATCTGGAAACGGATTTTAAATGCAAAGACACACACGCTCTTTTAAATCTGGGTGCTTTACAAGTCTCAGTAAATACTGCACCTTCCTTCATGTTACACTGTTTATTATCAAGATATTTGTCTTTAGTGTTGCTCTAATATGTTGAAAGCCCTGCATGTAGTGACTAAACTCATTGACTCCCCGCATGTTGTTCGTGTCCCCCATCAGAGGAATGCAGCTTCAGCTCCCCGGGCGTCTACGACGGCACCGTGTTCAGCCGGATATTTCAGATCCTCTACAGGAACGAGGAGATTACGGTGAACAACTGTATGATCTTCAAGGTGCACCTGCTATTGGACGGAGACAAGGTGAGTCATGGTGGTGACCTTTTCTGCACACGCACACACACACACAGACACACACACACACACACAAGGAGAATCAGTATGCAGATTATTGAGTTGAATGGACTTAATGTGCTTTAATTCACTGACCACTGTAAACTACTTGTGTCCTCTACTGCTCATGCTCAATGATCAGGTGTTTAAACCTCCCGGACAGTTATTGATGTAACGTCGTTTATGGTTTCAACGTGGGCGTGACCCACGAAGATCCACACACACACTCGTCGTTGTTGGAAGTCTCATATCGATCAGCTTTGACAGCATCGTGGAGCTCAGACGGTCCA
>CAAKHC010019713.1:18140-30924 GCA_901007825.1 Macroramphosus scolopax | reverse complement strand
CCCCGAAAAATGAATCTGTTGTTTGACACTCCTCTGCCTCTTTGCTTATTGTGAGATCCGGCTTGCTCCGGTCTCCCAGTCAAAAGGGCCGTGTGTGTGTGTGTGTGTGCATGTGTGTGTGTGTGTGTGTGTGTGTGTGTGTGTGTGTGTGTGTGTGTGTGTGTGTGTGTGTGTGTGTGTGTGTGTCCGAGTCCTGTTCTCGCCATCATCTCGCACATTTGAACTGTAACAAATCACTCCCTCTCAAAGACGACCTGAAGGTCTCTCACTGCAGCGCTGCGAGGTTGATGATGATTAATCCTGTTTGGCTGTATTGACAATGAAAGACAGAGAGAGAGAGAGAGAGAGAGAGAGAGAGAGAGAGAGAGAGAGAGAGAGAGAGAGAGAGAGAGAGAGAGAGAGAGAGAAGAGAGAGAGAGAGAGAGAGAGAGAGAGAGAGAGCACAAAGCACATAGCGACTGCAACCAAGCAGCAACCGAGACAAACACTGACAGGCTGACACAGCTAGGAAGAAGCATGAAAAGAGTCTTGGGTGTGTTGATGGGAACGAGGGTGTCAGTTGCTTCCTGTATATGTGCATCTATTTGGGTCAGTCCAGGCGACTCCAGCAGTGGGAGCGAGCAGGGCCGGCCTCTGGAGCTCTGGAGCCACCGGGGCCAGCGGACAAAGAGCTCTCTTAACTGGCTAATTTGATTTGCATGCAGCGCTGCAGCCTGCCTGCTCTCGTCCAGCACAGCATCATGATCAACAGAACAATCTGACGCCTGGCGTCTCCACACTCTCCCCCTTTCCTTCCTCCGTCTCTGTCTGCCTCTGTCTTCCTTCTGCCCCTTGAGTCTGTTTATTGGTGCACTAAAGGAATCCTCTCTCTTCATAGCACATTTGTAGCACAATGAATTATTTCAGGCATGTTTCAATTACCCATAAATCACATTACGCCTTCTACCAACTCATTGACTTGTCTTGTCAGCTGACAGCGAGACATATGAAGTCTGCACTCTCTGTCCCTGTCCATGTGTCTCCTCATTCCACGTCATGTGTGCCTCGGATGTGGGCGGTTGGCGGGCGCGGTGGGACGTGCATGTTTAAGCACATCAAGCAGTGCCAGTCGCTGCATGTTCGGCCTCTTTGCACCTGGTTGCATGTTCGTGTACAAGTTGTGTTGGCTTTGTGTAGATAAGAAACACACCCACACCAAAGTACAAGTCCTTTTATTGTCCGCAAGAATCCTTTCATGTGTTTTGAAGTGATCAAGTGGGAGGAAGATTCATTTTGCAAATATGTAACCCCAAAACATGAGTTACATAACGTAACCGCAGCTTCTATGAGTTCAAGAAGCCGTCCGGCTCTTTGATTTGCTGGAAGATGAAGCTGTTTTCTAGAACTGATTTACTGGTGAGACGAAGCTGCAGGTGGACGTCCAGTCCTGCACAGGTTGTCCCACTCAGGATAACCTCCGAGGGCGAAGCCAAATATAACAATAAACTGACATGAGACCAGCCTGAAACATCTCCTCCATGAGAACCTGAAGCCGAACCAGTTGCTCACTAACTCTCCGCTCTGTTCCCCAGACTCTGCTGCTCTGAACATGGACGACATCCAGGTTGTTGAGTCCAAGCCCCTGCTGGTTGACAGGGAGCTGCCGGTATGTATTCTGAGAAGAGCTGTGAGGAAGACTCTAATGCTTCACAGGCGTGTGATGAAGCAACTTCTCCAGGGATTCTTTTATAACGAGCAGCTGCTTCTGGTGTCTTCACAGAAGATGTGTTCATGTACTGTTACCTCCACGAAGGAGAGTTTGTTTGTTTGTTTGTTTGTTTGTTTGTTTGTTTGTTTGTTTGTTTGTTTGTTTGTTTGTTTGTTTGTGAGCGACATCACTGATGCCTCCTCTGGATCTGATGATCACAGATCAGAACATTAGCAAAAGCTAGCTGAGGCCGAACAGAATCTGTTGTCCTACATATGATATCGTATCCCGACATGTTTATATCGTATAAGAGCGATCGTGTGCATGTGAGGAAGACGTTCGGTGTCGGGACGACGCCCTCAGGATATTAGATTATAGCATGTTCCGCTGTAATTGCATCAGTCTCATATGTTCTGTTCCCTTGCAGGGCTTGAGGGAGGCCGTGCAGCAGCTCGTCATCAAGGTGAGTTTGCAGAGGAAAGAAACGTAATGATGCACTTAACTGAAAGTGAACCCAGTTTGACTAGTTGAAGCAAACCTTGATGCTGCTTGGAGACTCAGTTATTCTCTGTGTGGCTTTTCTAGCACCATCTGGTGGCCGGTAGATATAAAACCTCCTGTCAGTAGCGCTGCCTCGTCCATCCCCGTGATGACCCTGTCATCCTCCGTGATTTTATTAGGACACAAATCGAATCGGGGCTCCGCTAATGCAGTCAGCTACTGAAAGTGATGAAACACAGCTTGGAATGGATTCGTAAGATAAACCGGCGACTTCTCCAGCACACACACAGTTTGCTCGGCATGTGTGCGGGTGCTGCTGAGTCAGGCTGGACGGATCTCCTGAAGTAGGAAGGAATCCTGACTGTAAAGGCTCGTGTTCACTGGTCGCCTCAGATGATGCAGCTGCAGCTGGTCAGATCTTTGTGTCCCATTGAGGGAGTTATGTTGACAAATACCTGAAGTATCCATGGCAACCGTTAGATGAATCAGGCGGCTGAGCTTCCAGCAATTAGTCACGTCCTCAGCTAAAACAATACTTTTAGGTATATTTTCCAATATATTTCATATCCTTGTTAAATGTCTAAAACTGCTTATAATTCAAGTTGTTTTAAACTGTAAACATTTAAATTAATAGATCAAACATACTTTTCTTATGTACTTACCAAAGAGTACTTTAGTATTAGAATCTTTTTGACAGAAGAAGGAATGTACCAAAGGTACACTGACATATGACCTACAGTGTATTTGAATATATTCTCAATAAGTCGGTATTTCTCAAAAAGTGTTTTTTCATATACTATAATATAAAAACTTGTTTTCCTAGAGAAGCACAAACAAAACAAAGAGGAGCATGCACACACACACACACACACACACACACACACACACACACACACACACACACGCACACACACACACGCTACCGTGCAGGATTATCTCCCTCCTTGCTTACGTGCGTGAAGAGGCGGAGAGTGGGCGGAGCCTATCGGGCGAATCGTCAGATGTTTACGTGTCCATTACGCCCAGTAAATAGGTCAACGACCTCCATCCACGGCCCTTTACAGACGATCCTATGCAGTCACGACTTGTGTGTACTGTTTATCTCCTTGATGGGACGCTACACTCGTCCAACAAGTCTCTCATTCATAGAATACACACTTAGTCGTACTATCATACAAAGAAGAAGTACGAATGGATCATTGGAAACAAAGTGTTTTCTGTCTCTTCTGAATGGAAACCTTGTGATGCCTCGTCCATGAAGAGTCTTTGTTTACTTGTAGACCTTTTAAGGTTTCATTATATCTGGAGGTTTCGTCTCTAATGTTTCCCCTCAGTGCTGATTAATGCCGTCCGGCGTATTTTGCCACATGATACCACACCCATACTGAAACCGCCGTGTCCACTCATTAGCCAATGCCCCTCCGTCTGACACCGGCTGATCCAATTTAGGGATCTCGTCATCTAGAATTAGCTTGTTTTGACCAGCCTGCAAGGCACCATGGGAGTCCAGGAGCTTAGGCCAGCCGGTATAAAGCGCTGCTCGCCGAGCGAAACACCTTCAGAGGCTTAGCAGCGTTTTGGATCTGAAGCTCCGAGACACCGGGACTTCACCTGTCAATAGCGAGCAGCGTCTGAGTTCTGCAAACATGGTTCTGGAGGATTCGGACGTGGAAATGGAAATGATTGTTGCTGAAATAGAGACGGCTGTGAGTAGACTGAAGTCCTGACCTGTCTCCTCCTGCTGAGGAGCTTCCTGCTGGATCTGTGGGATTATTCTGATGCACAAGCGTCAGTACTGGAGAGGTTAAATTCTGTTGTGGTTTGTTGGAGGAAATGATTTGTGTTTTAAACCAGAAGTTGCTTTTCTTTCTAGTAGTGTTTAAAATAAATGAAGAAGTAAAAGAACATTTGACGTCACGGAGACGAACGAGGCAGAAATTAAAGACGTGTGAATGAATTCCTGTTTGGTACGATGCAAGAAGAAGATCCTTGTTGTGCAATGTCATTTTTTTTAGTTGTGACAGCAGCACTCTGCAGGAACTCAACATCTATAAACACATTATTTTATTCAAATGTTTTCCTTTCTCCACCTTCGTCTGCAGGAGCACGACGTGGAGACTCCGTATGGACGAATCCACTGCACAATGAAGGGAGTTCCCAAGGGAGACAGACCCGTCATCCTCACCTACCATGACATCGGACTCAACCGTAAGCTCCTTTATTCGCTTCTACCAGACAGAAACATCTGTTATCGTTACGTTGTTAAGTCCATTAGTCATGAGAGCAGCTCCTGATGTCCGTCTCGAAGGAGGAGGAGCCGTCACTCCTGCATGTTGTGCCAAAGCAGAAAACCCCTGCACATGTCACAGATGCTCTCAGGGCACTCGAGGTAATTTCTGCTCACCGCCCTGCTTTGTTTGTGCTTCCAGACAAGACCTGCTGGAGCAAGCTCTTCAGCCACGAGGACATGTCGGAGATCATGCAGCATTTCGCCGTGTGTCACGTCGACGCCCCCGGGCAGCACGAGGGAGCTAACACCTTTTCCACTGGGTGAGTCAGACTGGGAGAGCAAACACACAATGATCGAATGCATGTGAAGCGGTCTGTGAGCTTTGACTCGGCTGGTAGGTCAGTGCGGACGTTCTTGAGTTGGTCTGATTTGACAGGAGTACCTGAGGACAGGTGGTTATCAGGTTAATCCTAATCTCTGGTCGGACGTTGATCTGAACATGATGTGAAACGTAGACTGTACGTGGGAGAACTCGTTGTATTGATGAAGATATTCCTCTCCCAGATATGAGTACCCGTCCATGGACCAGGTCTCTGAGACTCTCCCACTGGTGCTGAAGCATTTTGGGTAAGTTGAGCTGCAGTTTGACCTCCGACCCCTCACACTCACACTCAGGATTCATTCTAACCTCTTGTTCTAACAGTATCCGTGTATCTTTGTGCCCCCCAGGCTGAAGACTGTTATTGGATTAGGCATCGGAGCCGGGGCCTACATCCTAACCAGATTCGCTGTAAGATATCCCCAACTCCCCCCCCCCCCCCCCTTGCCCCCCCTCACCCTCTCAATCAGGCTTAATAATAATGCGTTTCAATCAATCGAGGATTATCAGCGCCAGCTAACGAGTTTCTTCTTTTTGCTGATATTGGCAAAGTAACGCTGCTTATTGCCTCGACCCCGCTGAGCCCTAAGAGCCTCTGGAATGTTCCAGGTCAGCTCCACGCCAACATCCTGCTCAGTGGGACGTCTCCCCGTGTGGACGCAGCGATGCAACGGTTAACTCCTTTGCTGCAGCCGAAACAAACATTCTTAGCTTTGCACAATATTGCAACACGACCACAGGGGAACCAGGGGGTGACCACATGTACAGGAGAGGGGGGGTCGATCCATCCATGCACAGCAAGCTTATGAGCTCCGGAATTTCACCCAAAACGGTGTGACACCGTTTCAAGCCGTTATTTTTACCACTCTGCATGCCGATCAGGTGAAGTGGAGGCAGATCTGTTCCTCCGTACTTCATCCGATATCTTTCATCCCGTCACTCCGACTGCACGTTGTCGAGCAGTTTGAGTCCAACGGGACTTCACAGTGGGATTAACGTTTATACACAACTCAAATCTGAATACTTCACACGTCTTAATTAGATTATTGCTTAATCCGACTGTTACCGTATTGATGTTTACGGTCGAGGAAGGTTGTTGGGTTGTAACTCAACACTTCTACTGATGTTAATGAGTTTATTTTAAACCACTTTGTTAAATCAGATATTCTTTGTTCCTCAGCTGGACTACCCAAACATGGTGGAGGGCCTGCTGCTCATCAACATCAACCCGTGTGCTGAGGGCTGGATGGACTGGGCTGCACACAAGGTGCGCACACACACACACACACACACACACACACACACACACACACACACACACACACACACCCTTGTCCAACGTCACTCTTAACGCCAACCATAACACCGACTCTTAACTGTTTAACTGCCAATTGAAGGTGAAAGTGAGAGTGTTTAAAGGTCAGATTGGTCCTCACAAAGACAGTTATACAAGTGCACACACACACACATTTATAATAGCCTGAATCATCACCAATAGCTCAACAATCTGTTGCATGTCCAACCTCAGATCAGCGGCTGGACTCACGCCATGCCCGACATGATCATCACCCACCTCTTCGGAAAGGTAAATATTAAACGCTCCCCGGGACTCGAACAGTGGTGTACACTGACGCTGGGCAGCTGGTACCTGACTGTTTGTGTGTGTTTTTGTCAACCACAGGAGGAGATCCACAACAACCAGGATCTGATCGGAACGTACCGCCACCACATCCTCAACGACATGAACCAGTTCAACCTGCATCTCTTCGTCAAATCCTATGAAAGGTAGAAACACACCAGAGCCGACATGTTGCCGTCTGGAACCAGAGCGAAACACCAACTAGACGTTCCAGGGAACGTATGCAGGATGTAACAGAACTCTAAGAACACGAGGTGGTTGATTTGAGCTGCTACAGTTTGTATCGTCCCATTTTCCTGACGGGTGAAGAGCCCCGGAGGCAGATAGCTAACTAACTCTCTGGCGCTTGTTAGCATCCTTAGCAACATAACGATAAGCTCATTTAATTATTTAACACACGTGTCTCCCAACAGTCGGAGGGATCTGGAAATCGAGAGGCCGTACCCCGGGAGCAACGTCAGAACCCTCAAGTAAGTTGCTTGCTTTCTTCTTCTTACTTTGTATTAAACTTTCAAACGGCAGTTTAACACAAGGAGGTTGATGATGATTTATTTCCCTCCTCCAGGTGCCCGTCTCTGCTGGTGGTGGGCGACAGCTCTCCTGCTGTGGATGCTGTGGTGAGTCGACCCGCCGGGCCATGAAAACAAGTCTCTAATGCTGATGATTAGACTTCCCACCACAGTTAACTGGTGCTGGACATGTTTTCCACTGTGGGCGCCTGTTTAAGCCCGAGAGATATGCAAGATGAAATGACTCATCATGCTAATGTTCCTGCAGGTTGAGTGTAACACCAAGCTGGACCCGACGAAGACCACCCTGCTGAAGGTGAGGTCCTCTGACCGCTCCGTCTCCATACCCTCGTTCAGATTATACCCTCGGCTGCTGAGGTTCCCGTGGCTCAGCAGTCACCTGGTGACACATTAACCAGCGGACAGCTGAATGACATGACGTCCGTACGAGGACACAATCTGCACCTACTTGTGTTGGCCCATGGCAACTTTTAACGGCCGTCCGAGCTAAAACGGGGGCCATTATTTGGGGTTAAGTGTTCAGGGTTGTAGATGGGCACTGATTACGAGAGAGGGGACAGTGTGGTGCATTTAAATGGGGACATGTAGAGTGTTAATGGCCTCTGCTGTGTGAATGTACAACATGCTAATGCTCTGTGTTCCCCCCCCCCTCTCCAGATGGCTGACTGCGGAGGCATGCCCCAGGTGGACCAGGTGTGTACAGCGTGTGTGGGACAGACTGGTAACACTGCAGAGAAGGCCGGATAATGTGCGGCTGTCATTGGAAGAGCTTTAGCAAACATGAATCGCAGGTTGTCAGGTTGTAATCCTCCAGCCTGCAGCCGCTCATGGCAGCAGTCACACCTCGGACCGAAGCCCTAAGCTGCTGGAGGACAGATTGTGTCTGCAAACAAGTGCTTTAAATACCTTGTGTTCTCTCTTCCCTGCAGCCCGGCAAGCTGACAGAAGCCTTCAAGTACTTCATCCAGGGCATGGGATACAGTGAGTACTGCCACCTTGTGGTAACACCCCCCTCTGCAGGCTGCATGCTCCGAACCCCCCGGTGTCAGTTAATAAATGACCCGTGTTCTTACCTCAGGGCATTTTGAACTCAGTCTCAGGTCAACTCCAGATATTTGTTGCATCACTGATTGTGGTAGAATAAGTACTCAGATCAGCTACTAGAAGAATATTGATTATTATTCTTGGTGTTTGCATGCTGCTGAATGGTTGACATGTGTTTTGCATGCTCATCAACGTTTCTAGAAATCTAAAGCTGCCATTACAATAAAGTTTGTAACGTGTTGACGGAGCAGTGTTTGAGTTTTAGTGACATCTAGTGGTAAAGTTGCAGATTGCAACCCCTTGTGGTTTGTCCTCTCTGGGCTACAGTAAATATTGCAGGTTACATTACTGACTACTCCAGTTAAATGTACTTCACACCCCTGCAGGATGTTATTCAGTGAAATATTTGCTGATCCCCCTCCTCCTCTTCTTCGTCCCTCAGTGCCGTCCGCCAGCATGACCCGGCTGGTCCGCTCCCGCACCGCCTCCGGCTCCAGCGTCACCTCCTTCGACGGCAACCGCTCCCGCTCCCACACCAGCGAGGGCAACCGCTCCCGCTCCCACACCAACGAGGGCCGCAGCCGCAGCCACACGGCCGAGAACCAGCGCGGCCGCTCCCACACGGCCGGCTCCACGGACGGGACCGCCAACAGCACCGTGGACCAGGCCGGGCCCAAGTCCACCGAAGTCTCCTGCTAAGTGAACCTCCACTCCCCCCCCACACACCTCTCAAGATCCCTTCGGCTTGTGCCGCGCTCGCCTCTAACTGCAAACTGACACACATTCCTACACACTGCAAAAAGAAACGCACAACGGACACTCACTCACTGATCCATCGGTGCGGCTGAGAATTCCCTGATTTTGAAACTAACGGTCTCCCTGTGGTGTCGCGTGCAGTCAGGGGCGAGGCAGCACATCGGGAAACGCCGAGGCAGTGAATGTCGAGTACACCAGCTTGTACATGTATCATACGCATAATCTCATATATATAAAAACATGTTTTAACCTCCAATCTGCCATCTCCCCTGTTTGTATCTATTTTTACCATATTGACACCGCTTTTCTCAAACATGCCCCCCAACCGTTGTCTGTTCCCTCTGTAATTGTTTAACCGTGTATTCTGTATTTGTCATTTGTACGTTAGGAGCAGATTTTGTAGATGTGGAGAGAGCGGGAGGCACTCGGGAGACGACGTATATTTAGAACTTAAGGGACATACTTCAAGTACTCGTATGTGCAGGAAATAATGTTGATTCATCTTGCCAATGTCTATTTTTTATTTCGGTTAAAAACACACTTCAGAAATCTTTTCAGGCGTGACGTCATTTGAGTTCATCTCCTTCGTCATGAATCAAAACGTTGTGGAGTTCCAGAAGCTTTTACATCGTATGCTTTATTAACGGACCGACGGCGTCAGACAGACAAAACAAATCTTTTTATATGATGATTTCTATGCAATCAAGCACAATGGAACAAAGAAGTGCCATGGAATTGTTCACCTTTTTAGATGGGATGTGACGTCCACATAGAAACATGAGGATTAGCCATAGAACCTACCTGACACCTTCTCCTCCCGTATCGTAACTTGCACTATGGCAACATTTGCTTTATAGAACATTGACAGCTTTGTAAAGAGGCGAACGTCTAATGCTGTAGAGAAGCATTAACACGACATAACGGTTTGTATTTATTAAAAAAATGACAATAAAAAGAAAAGACGTGTAACTGATCCTCCCTGACTGAGTCCTGATTTCATCATGTGCTCGTTTCTTTCTCATAAGGACAATCAGATTAAATGTGTCCACAAGTCTGCAACTGACGTCCGTCTGGATGCATGTGAAGAAGAACATGTGGTGTCTCCTGGGACCGACCTGCTCTGCACTGATAACATTCAGATTCTGTTCCGTTATTTGGGCTTAATTGACATTTTAAATGACGAGTCAGAGAGAAGCAGCAGAATATCTTTCTAACGTCGGCTGCCGTGTGGACTGAATGTTTCTGCTCCATCCTCCCCTCAACACAGCAGGGACAGGAGAGGTGCATCTCTTGCTTTGTTCTTTGGGAAGTGATCAGGGTTCCAGGAAGTTTATACATTTGTTCTTGTTGACTGGAGTTGCTGAAACAGCCTCCGTCTGGAGTTCCACTCGTCCTGTTGACAGACGGGCACTCAGAGGATGCAGACCTCCATCAACACGCGTGTTAGACATGTCGTCTATGTAGAAAAGGATCTGCCCCAGCATGTCTGGTGTTAATTCGCCTGGTAGTTCTTGAATAAATCGGATTAATCTTCTTATCTATGTTGAGTCGTGAGTTCAAAAGCTACATGAATAAATTAAGCCTTACAAACGTCTCGCTCTCTAACAGAATATGTTCATTTTGCAAAGCTCGTCATGAATCCTCTCTGGAGACACTCGTGTTTCATATTTACAGATTTTTCCAATAGGAAAAAAAAAGACCTTAAGAAAATCCCTTCTGTCATCATCTACATTGAAAATACAGAATGGGGGGTGAGAATTAAAGAAAAGTAGGTCGTCCTTAGTTCATGACTTCCGAGTAACCATAGTAACTCTCCAGATCAGCGAAGATGTCATTGGGGTTCTTGCAGCTGAGGTTGCAGAAGCAGGCCTGGACCCACAGCATCTTCCAGGTGAAGCCGGCCCCGCTGGGACACTGGAACTCCACGTCGATGGTCTTGGACTTGTACGGGATGCAGCAGCGCTCGTCCGTGCAGACGCCGCAGTACTTGGGCCGGTACGGCTTCGTACTGGTGCAGCCAGAGATGGTGAAGTTGAAGGGCTTGTCTTCCCGGTAGATGTTCAGGCATTTCTTTCCTGGCTGAAAGTTAAAAGAAAAAACACTCATCAGGTTTTTTTCTTGCAGAGAAAATCTGTTCAAAGACCAGACAGGACGATAAGGTTTGAAAAACACCGTTACTGCCCTTTAACGGGGCGTCTGCTTCTACCTTGATGTGTTTGGTGATGTCGACCTCGCACGGCCGCAGGTTGCAGAGCCGGGACTCTTTGACCAGCTCACACTGGTCGTTGGCGTTGGAGATCCTCAGGGACAGACCGCGGCCGCAGCTCTTCGAGCAGGGGCTCCATGAGGTAGTCTGGGTAACGCAGTTCTTGTGCCAGCTCCTGGTCTCAGCCGGGGAGACTGGATTCATGTGGACGGAGAGGAGAGGAGGATTGACTGAGGCTTGTAATCAAGCTCTAACTCTTGGAGTCATGCAAAGCTCAACGTAAATCTATATAACAAACTACCTGCATGACAGCAGGACAGGAGAAAGGAGGGCTCTGTGAAGTGACGTCTGATTTAAACTCTGGTGTAGTTTAAGATTCCTTCCTCTTAATCTTTTCTTTTCTACATGTGAAGCAAAGTATGACCACATCCTTCTTCTGCCTGCTCGCTTTTAATCTGCACTTTTAAAGTTCTTCGCGGTCTGGATCCGATTTATATTCTTATGCAACTCAAAGAGACGTCGTCTGTTCCGTGATACTGGACGTGACCCAAAGTCAGTGTGAGGCCTCACACAGGAAAGGACACGCACACACGCACACGCACGCACGCACGCACGCACGCACGCACGCACGCACGCACGCACGCACGCGCACGCACACACACACACACACACACACACACACACACACACACACACACACAAACTCTTTACATCCCTGGCTAGAGTTCGAAGTACTGAGTGCTCCTGTAACAACGCAGTGATGACCACTGAGTGCTCCTGATAATTAAGTTATTAGTACTAATGGATCAGAAAGTCAATATTTTCACTTGCATCTTGGCTGATGTTATTCTATTGCAAAATGATCTCCAGCTGAACTTCATCCTTTTTTTGATTCAAATATAGAACTTTCTAGGAATTTGACTATGACGTGAGTGTCATGAAGTGAAAGAGATGAACTTTCCTCTGATTAGGTTTTTAGAAATTCAACAACCATCACACATTGCAGGTAAGTTCATCATCATCTTGTGGCATACATAATAATATTATGTGGAAGAGGAAGATTGTACTGTTTATGTTATTTAAAGACGATATTATATGCAATCAAATATCACGCTTAATCAGTTTATATCGGAACATAAGTTGTTATCTCTCTGATGGTATATGCAGTGTACAGTTTGTACAGTATGTCCCTTGAAGCCATCATTACTAATTCAACTCATTTCCATTGGGGGAGGTCAGAGCATCACCTGACTCCATGTGTGACTTCATGTGCATATGGTAACACTGCACAGTGAGTCTCAGGTTGTCTGTCTCTCTCTCTCGCTCGCTCTGTGTGAAATGCTGTTTAGACATCAACTAGAAAAAGCAGAAAAACCTGGGTCCATAATAGAAATACTGCGCTCTGCAAAAGACAAATTCTTTTCCTTGGAGTCCTTTTTTTTGTGAGAACAAATTCATCACTTAAAATGAAATGGACCCATAATGTATTCATACATGAATGTTGTGCAGTCAAACACTGTTCAAAGCAACAGAGCTACAATCAGTTTGATTTAAACAGAGATACTTAATATGTCAAGCTGATCTAAATGAGTATAAATTGGTGAGACCACCCTTCCATCCCTGTGGAATACAGAGAGCAAGCTCTGATGATTTAGCAGTGATTAAAAACAATCTTTTTTCATTTGGCGAGATCATTTTTGTCACCTTATATTTAGTTAGCTGGCAATTTTGAACCTGAAGTCGCTATTTAAATATTTAAATGCCCTGTAAATTTAACCATATTGAGTAATTAGTGCAGAGTGAGCAGAAACA
>CAAKHC010019712.1:0-16902 GCA_901007825.1 Macroramphosus scolopax | reverse complement strand
CTCTGAGTTGCACGGACAGCAAGGTGCCATTGGGAGGCATCGTTGGGCCGGCGGCCACAGATGCAAACAGACACCTTCCAGTCCCAGCAGGGTCGCAGTCGTCTGGTGTCTCCAAGCACAGTTTACTCGTTCCACATCCATCCCGAGTGATGTTCACCTGGTCGGTACACACACATACGAGGTCACTCGCACAGAAGACATCCGACAGCTTAAAATTCAGTCTCTTACAGCTTCCACAAAGAAGGAAAATGTGTCAGATTTTGATGCTCCACCAGTCAGATGGACACTGGACATCTATAAAATCTCCTGATCATCACTGATATCAGCTTTAAATGTCCCAGCAGGACCTGATGGATTGATCAGTTGTCACTGTTAAAACCATATTTTAGGAGATCGTGTAACCTTGGAGTCAATCTCTCAGTCAGAAACTAATAAAGGCCGACCTCGTTGTGTATGTGGTGTCGTGTGAGGGTGCGTCAAACAGCAGTATTTGATACCTCGCCTCAATGGTTGCGTGTCCGTGTGATCAATAACCATAATCGTGATCCCATAGAGAGAAAGGAAGTAAGTGAGGGGAGGCCCTCCATCTCACACTACTCCAAAGGTTGACACTTTTTAAAAAGTAATTTAACATTTTATTTCCAGCTGTAAAATGACATTTGATCTGCTAACATGGTTAAAGTGGCTGTGATTGGTTTTCTTTTTAAAGTCCAGAGGTAAGTGGATGCAAACGAACCGTTTGGTTGGTGAAGGTCAGGTGATCTGTTCCGAGGACGCCGGGCGCCTCATAGACCATCAACGCAGCGATCAACAGGACGAGTCCTCGTGCCATACCTGGCTTCCCTTCCAACTTTGTTGCAGCTTTAGTTGGAGAATCTAAAACACTGTGAGTGTCAACATCGTCTATGAGTCATTAATGTAAGATAATTCATGACAAAGTGTTTGATTGCAATTCAGTGAAGAAAAAACACACTTAAATCATGGAAATGTTTAAAAACTGAATCAGAATTCATTGATTCAATTCATGAATGAAGATTTTAATTAATGTGTCATGCACAGAATGGTGAGTGTTCAGGACAGGAACTGATCCTGTCTAATATGTATTACATGATACTGGAGAAATGAGAGTAAATACTAATGATATCGTCCATCTGTTCTTCCTTTCGAGGCTTTTGAGACAAAGTTAGGACACTAGCAAACTTTAAATTGAAACAATAATTACATTTCTGCAATAATACTTATCAGATTTTGTTGAAGGAAAGTGAACTTTCTATTGTTTGTACAGTACAACAGTCCACTTCTCCCATATCTCACCGGAATATAGATTTCTGACATCTAGTTCCCACCTAAGCTAATAAAGCTGATATGATAATAAATAATAAAGAACAATTAAAAGCGATTATTAAGGACAAATGCCCTTGTTGAGGCTCACCTGAGCTGTAAGAGTCAAATGTTGAGTTGAAGAACGTTTCCTGGGCTCCTCCTGTTCTTCTGAAGGTGAGCGGTCCCTGCGGGAAAGATTTAAATCATCAGATAATTGAGGGGGGTGGAGCTTCTGCTGCATCCTAAAAGGGGCGGGGCTTTATAAGAACACACCTGACTACCTGCTGCCTGGGACGCATGCTACTTTCCTTTGTATTTGTGCCACTTAATCAGTTTCAGTGAAACGAGCGTTGGCATTGTTGACAGGAAATATGCTTCTCCTGTTCTGAGCAGCACATTAAGATCAAAAGCACTTCCTTTAAGAAAGAATTGTTACATTAGTTTACCGTTTGGCTCATAACATCTGAAAATATTCATCCACTTCACACATGCACAGATTATCAATTAACCCCCTTTGTATCATGTATGATGCTTTGACGGACCCAAATTAAGAGTCTAATACAAACATGATGCTGAATGTTCTCTACTGCAGGATTCTATCATCTTTTATATTTCTGCGTAAATAATCAAAGTGCAAAACCCTTCACCTTTTGAAGCAAGGTGCAGCGCTGCTGAAACATTCACACGTTCATACAATGAAGACACACTGATGGCACCAGGAGCAACGAGTGGTTCAAACCAAAACCATTACGATCACCAGATGGCCACACGGCCTCCGGACCCACGCCGGAAAACTATTGCAAACTCCCTGTATTACTTGTGAAAAGCTTAAAGGGCCAGACCGCGGATGTGACCCAAGGCCCCCCTGCTGTAATGTGCAAATCCACAACTGTAACATCAAATGTCTGCATATGTTTGTAGAAGTGTTGGAATATATGACTCAACGTTTCCATAAAGTTCAATGTGATATTTGTTGAGGAGTTAATAAGAACTGGAACACGTCCCATTAACACTCCATGTTAACCTGCAGTCACTTCCCAGATGATATGATAAGAACTGGAACACGTCCCATTAACACTCCATGTTAACCTGCAGTCATTTCCCAGATGATATGATAAGAACTGGAACGCGTCCCATTAACACTCCATGTTAACCTGCAGTCACTTCTCACTTCTTTGGAAAATCACTGGGGTTTGTCCACAAACTTGATAGATGTGTCTGATCTGTCCGCACAGAGTAATAACAAGAAGGATGTATGTTGGAGTCCGATGAAGACTCGCATGAGAAGAAGTGAGAGGAAATTGAATGTACGACATCTGACCAGATTCAAACTAATGGTCATTGAATCAACAAACACTGGAGTCTGATGTCCTGCAGAGTCAGCACGCTCATACAAATGACAACAATAAGTTTAATATACTTCAAATAGAGATCTGTAAACAACTTAATGACAGTGCGGCATCGTCGGTGTGACGACAGAAACCGGACTGCTCAGTGTTTAATTCCACAAAGAACTCTGATTGCTGTTCTTCTCAGACATTCCTTTTAGATTGGCGGTTTCCAACAAGGAAGTTTTGTTGTTCCGCCCTGACACTTGTGGCACTTCTCCAAATACCAAGTTTTAGTAAACTTTCCAGGGCAAGGTCTGAAGAGACTGATTATCTTCCTGATGTCGAGTTCAGTCGGATCAGGTGATAGATGAATAAACTTACCGTCACACATAACATCACTATCGACCCCGTCGTCACCATTACAGTCATAAAGGAAGTACTGATGACCTTCATCAGGATATTGAAGTGTAAACATCTTTTTTAAAGATCATCTTAGACAAACTAAAATTTAAAAAAAGATATACAACTGATCTGTAAAGCATTCTTGGTTTTTCCTTTTTTTTATTCTTTATTTTATTTCATTACGAGGGTGGGAAGACTTTCAAACTTACTTGGAACGTGCAGAACAATGACGCCTCTGCTACTAAACCAGTCGTACTTGAAGCTTCACACTTGCTTGAGACTCTCCTGGACTTGACCTGAGACTTGAGACTCACTTGGGACTTGAACAACACGGACTCGGTTCCACCTCTGGTGGCTAAAATAGCAGAAGGGAACCTTCAAAAAAAGTTGCATCATCTAAACCTTCTTCAACATAGAAAACTACACATGAAGGGACCAAGAGAGTCGTTGTTCCTAATTGTCCTCAGGGTTGTTCCACTTTTAGACGTTTGGAGGCTCTTAACTTTCTACTGTGAGGTCCCCGACGGATCGAGGTCCTTTTGTCGTGACCAGTTCTTTAAAGCTGGAAGTTTACCAGCTCAGTCACGGGACAAAAGGAACTCTGGAGGATACCAATTGATTTCCTGAAAGATATTTCCACACAAACACAAAGGAGAGTGTCCTTGTGACATCGGGGGCACAAGGCTCACCTGTTCCCCCGTTCCCTCATCAGCTCACCTTCACTTATACCGCTCCACGTCCTCCAGTTGGCTGTCAGATTGTTTTGTGTCATTTGTACAACCTGCTATTATTATTAGATTTACTCGATTACTTATTTGATCTGTTACCCGATTTGCCTTCAACACCTTTGTTTTGTACAACTGTAAAAAGTAAAGATTCTGTTGCCTGCACTCCCGTCTCCTGAGTCGAGCTGTCGGGTTTCCTGCTTCCTTGAGTTGTGATAGCATCACTATTTTTTTAAGTTCAGAAATTGTTATTGTTAATTGGCAAGTATCAGAAAAAAAAACCCAGAAGATAAAACCCACTTTATAGTCTCGAATGGATTATTGAGATAATCCTGTGAGATCATACCGATGCAACTCAATCTATCACAGAGTCATTCAAATAATCCCACCAGACGCCAGTTTAACTAATTCCTTTTTAGTTCTATCGCCAGTAGACGCAGATTCAAACACCTATGACACATCGGTGATTGAGAAAAATTCAGTTTGTTTGTTGCGACACAGATTCAGAACATTTTGGGTTTATGAATAGTTGCACGGTGAATTAGAGTCAAGGGCTTCTCTGCGGTTCAAGACGAGCTGCTACTGTCGTCACTCTGACACACACACACACACACACACACACACACACACACACACACACAATGGATACAATGTTCTCTCCGTTTGTTGCACTGTGAAAAATCTCTTCCTCATTCTGCAGATGATCATTGTCGTCACTGCGGTCTGATCCGAACGATACACGTTGCTCCACCTGCTCTCAAGAACTCGTAATACATGTTTGTTTACAAGTTTTACAAGTTTTACAAGTTCACTTCAGTTCACTTTCAGTTCAGTTCAGTTCAGTTCAGTTCAGTTCAGTTCTGTTCTGTTCAGTTCAGTTCACTTTCAGTTCAGTTCAGTTCAGTTCAGTTCACTTTCAGTTCAGTTCAGTTCTGTTCAGTTCAGTTCAGTTCAGTTCAGTTCAGTTCAGTTCACTTTCAGTTCAGTTCAGTTCAGTTCAGTTCACTTTCAGTTCAGTTCAGTTCTGTTCAGTTCAGTTCACTTTCAGT
This sequence comes from Macroramphosus scolopax, assembly GCA_901007825.1. Taxonomy (NCBI): domain Eukaryota; kingdom Metazoa; phylum Chordata; class Actinopteri; order Syngnathiformes; family Centriscidae; genus Macroramphosus; species Macroramphosus scolopax. The sequence goes on along the minus strand of CAAKHC010019712.1, from coordinate 12,072 downwards.
TCAGTTCAGTTCAGTTCAGTTCACTTTCAGTTCAGTTCAGTTCTGTTCAGTTCAGTTCAGTTCAGTTCTGTTCAGTTTCAAAAACTTTATTGTCATTCACACAAACACAAAGTGCACATATGAACGAAATTTCGTTGCAACTTTTCTCCAAACGGCATTTTCATTTAAATACGAAATATAAATATAAAAAAGTATAAAAAAGTAAAACACACACTCTTTGCACTTATATTTACACCTGTAAGATAAATTATCGCACTTAGATCTATATACATTTTGTGCACATCCATCATACATGTTCATGCATACAGTACACCACCCACATCCATCATACATGTTCATGCATACAGTACACCACCCACCTCCATCATACATGTTCATGCATACAGTACACCACCCACCTCCATCATCCATGTTCATGCATACAGTACACCACCCACCTCCATCATCCATGTTCATGCATACAGTACACCACCCACCTCCATACATACACATACTTGCATACTCACATAACTACTATATGCATACATACCCCTACCCACCTAACTGCAGACATATGTATACACACACCTACAGACATACATACAGTACTCTACCAGTCATACATGCACATGTACATTCAGATTGAGGAGTCAGGAGCAGAGCCGTCATGCCCACAGTCAGGATTCAGTTGTAAAGAGGATGCCTCAGTGCCGCAAAGAGTTCAGGCTGGATGCAACTGCAGTCCTGCAAAAAAGGGGTCAAGGGTCAGAATCAGTAATCAGAATCAGAAATCCTTTATTAGTCTCACGTGGAAGTATAGCTCAGAACTTTCTCGGGCTGGTGATGGGTCTGCAAAAAGGAGTCAAAGGGGCCTTGCAGTGCACAGCATACCAGATTACAGTCATAGTTCTAAATTATATTGTGGTGGTTTGTCCTCAACCTCAGGAGCTTCGACTGATACCTGAAGATGTTCCCACCCACAGTGACCTATAAAACATTCATTCATACATCAGAGCCTTTTTCCAGAAAGGCAGAAACTGTCTTTTCCCAGTCTTATGTCAACAAGTGTTTCCATTTCCCACAGCGATACAAGCTGACTTCATGGGCTGAACTGACTGAAGAGGGGTTCCTCTTCGAGACAGAGTTGATGTGACCTGTTCAACATCTGTTTGCTCTGCTGTTCTGGGGTCTGTTTGCCTTAGACCGCGGTGACGGTCGGAGTGACGTCAAAGTTATTAATTACAACCAGTTATTAGGGTTAACCCTAACCCTGTAACCATGGATCTAACGTTGCACGTTTTGCCTGGTGTTTACGGTATTTGCGCGCTCCTGACTTCCGGTAAACGCTACGCTGTATTTATTCTTTGTACCAATTAGCTGCTGCTAGCGGGAAGCGGCACACATGAAAACCAACAACAAGCTAGCCGACCGCTAAACAAAGACGGTTTGTAGACAAGGCGACGGCTTCAGAAACGTAACGTTTCAGCGACATGAACCCACCAACTTGCAGCCTCACCTGAGGACGGCTGCGCCACTTTTGGTCGCTTTTCAGAAACAGGGGGGGCTTCTCGGCTAACTTGGTTGGCGGACGATAATGTCGAGCAGCGTCGCTCTCCGGACTCAGATCGCCTCCATCATCGACGCCCTGTCCAAAGCGGCCGTGGCAGAAATCGCCAAAGTTGTGGAGCATGGCATGGTGGTGCTGCGGCTGGAGATGTGCCAGCGTGAAAATGACATCAAAAAGCTGAAGAGCAACATCGAGGTTCTGCACAGCGAGCTGAGGACGGCGAAGGAGAGGGCGACCCTGCGACCTGGGACCCGGGGCAGGGAGGGTGAGATGGACCGGACCTCCTCCTCCCACATCACACATCACATGTCACAGCTCGAACCCTCACGGCTTTCTAACAGTGTGTTTTAATCTGACCTTGTGGTTTTATTTGTCTGACTGAACTGCAAAGTGGATTAGAAATTATAATCCAGTCCCCCATGGGTGGTGTATCTATGACTCCAGGGTCCCGTGGTCCCCCTGCAGAGGGGCGGACCGGTCACATGACTTGAGCACATGACTTGAGTCAAACTCGATAAGTTAGTGTAGTGAATCAATTTAATTCCCTGATTAAAGTTCCACTCTGGATTAATCTGTCAGGTGTCATTCAGGTTGTGGTTGTGTGTCAGTGCAGATCAAAGTGTGTGTATATATCATGGACAGCACTGATGTCCTGCGTCATGGTGGGGCGAGCGTTGCATCTCCTCTCGTACAATTCACAAACAAAAGTCCGTAACCGCCTCCGCGACTACCGTACCTTCACTCAGAGCAGCTGTCAATCATGATGTCACTTCCTCTTCTTGTAGAATGAACAGAATTGAAGATACTTTGACGCACACACGCAGTCGTTTAGCAATGACTTCATGTCAGAAAGTCGAGGTTCGAAGCTCCTGAGCCGTCATATCTATCAGCTGTTTCGCATCTGCCTCTCCACAGATGGTCAGAGTGGCGCCGAGGACGAGAGGGTGGCTGCTGATAAGAGCGAAGCCGGCCTGCCGATATTTGAGATGCAGGCGAAATGTGAACCTGTGGAAGAAGGGAGGGGAGACGCCGCAGGACATCCAGAAGAAGAGCTAGATTTGCATGAGGGATGTATGGCGCTGTGGCGACCAACAACGCAAACAGAAACGGGACGCCACACATCGGAAGATCTAACTTCAGGGCGGACCGCCATGACATGTCGTGCTGTGTCTTCTCTGGACACCAGGCTGACTGTGTCGTGCAGCGTCGCCGGGGCGTGCCCGCAAAGCCCGCTCAGCCGTGGGCTGCTTGGTTACGCTCAGTACCGCAACCTGTACAACACAGCGAGAAGGAGGACGGCGAAGAGGTTGATGTTCAAGAAGGGCTTCCCCTGTCCGTACTGCGAGAAATGCTTTGAGCGCTCGGGGCACCTCGAGAGGCACAAGAGGATTCACACGGGTGAGAAACCGTATCGCTGCGAGATCTGTGGGAGACGCTTCGGTCAGAACTGCAGCCTCAAAGAGCACATGAAGATTCACAGGAGATGTAAGTAACATGCTTCACCGCCGGGATGGATTACACCTGAAGCATTGATGTGCATGTACAAGCATCAGTGTGCAGAGGCGACGCCCCCTTGTCCTGCAGCAGGAGGTCACGACCTCCATCCCGCTGGGATTAAAGGCTCCACAGTAGATTTTTATGAATTACAATGAATGCAGTAAATGTATCTTGTAAGAATGTGACGGACCCCTGCGGCCCCACAGCTTCTTATATTGATTCTTGACTCGCTTCCGTTCACACATGTAAAATCTCTGGCTGTGACCTTCCTGGGTGAAGGAGGATGTGGTTTGGACCCGCTGGTGCAAAAGGCTTCTGGAGTTACTTCTCCGATGGTTCAGGCCGCTGCTCTCATTGGATAAATGATAAACAGATTTCAGTGCAAGTTGAGGAGAGCTGGGTGTTAAAATACTGACTTCTTTCTATTCAAACAGGTATTGAGGCCTCACCAGGTGAGCTCCACATATCCTCCAAACAGCCGCTTCCTGAGGAGAAGCCGAGCGTCCATCACGCTGAGGGAGAGCTCCGCGCCGCTGCTGAACACGTCCCGGTGAGGATGGAGGACGCCTCCCCGACGCCGGTGCAGGTAAAACCTGAGCCCGTCGAGGAGAACATAACCCAACCGCTGTTCCTAGTAGAGAACCAGCAGCCAAAGGAAGAAGTAGAGAGCTTTGTTGAGAACCTGCGTGCGTCAGAGAGAGATGGGCAGCAGTGGATGTCCAGGTTTCGAGGACCAAACAGCTCGGAGGCGAGCGCCACAGAACCTCTTGACGGCTCAGCACAGAGTCTGATCTCCTGCCAGGGGATCGCTCAGTTACTCGGTCCACAAGTAGAAGCCTCTTGTAGCACCTTCTCCTTCCAAGGGAAACCTTTTGGTGAGCTCAAAACCAACACCATGTCCCAGCCGGCGTACGGGTCCTCGGAAACCTTCCACTCGGACCTGCACGATGTGCAGGGGGACCCGCTGGGTCTCCACAGACAGAGGAGGACCAAGCCGTTGCAGGTGGTCAAGCCAAAGAAGTGCTTCATCTGCTCCTACTGCGGGAAGATCTTTGAGCGTGCCGGGCACCTGGAGAGACACTTACGGATTCACACGGGGGAGAAGCCGTACGGCTGCCACATCTGTGGGAGGTGCTTCAATCAGAAGTGTAGCCTGAAGGGCCACATGAAGACTCACAAAATCGGTAAGAGACCAACTGGATGACGTGGTGAGCCGACCACAGACGCTCCTGTTTTCTCAAATGTTCCTCTTGTTTTGAGCAAGATGATTCAATGTAATTTTCCCAACCTCAGTATTAACTAGATGTTCTTCACCTAACTTAAGAACTAGGCGGGGCCAGGCTCCGAGAATTCTTGAAATACATTTGTCTTTTCATTATCGCAGATAACGTAAACTAACAGCTGTTGTTTTGTTTCTAAAGATGAGAACACGGAGCTGCTGGGGTCTCATCACCTGATGTTGACGCTGCCCGGCGATCGACCGCCGGACAACACGGCTGAAGTAAAGACCTCGTACGGGGAGACGGGGAAGAACGACCAAGCCGCCGAACAATCCGTCTGCGTGTTTATAAACAATTACCGGCCGAGTCCGGCGGCCGGAGCGGCGGACGACTGGAGCGACTACACGTCGACCATCAGGGATCTTCCCTTTCTGGACAACAAAGCAGTGAAAGTGGAAATGTTGCAGAGTGATCGGTTCCCCCAGGCGGGGCTGCACTGCAGGAACTCTGATGTGAGGCCGGCGCCGGAGCTGCAGGATCAACACCTCATACAAGAGGTGACCATGGAGGAGACCAGCGCGGCGAGTCACCGGCTGCAGGACGGAGGAGGCCTGTTTGAATTCAACATGGCCGCCCCGGGCAAGCGTGAGGACAACTGCTTCATATGCTCCGCTTGCGGGCAAAGCTTTGACAGTTTCAGTTTGTTTCAAAGACACGAGTGTAAAAACATCTGTGAGCAGCTTTGACAGCTGTGGAAGAATGAGCCTGCAGAAGAAGAGGAGCATCTCTTCCTCTTCTTCTGCAGTTAAAAACAACACGCGCACTGAAGAAGAACTTTGCACAAGAACGTCCGCCTGCTTCTTCTACCTGCTCCGTCCTTTGGGAGGCAGACAGGTTCTGTTCTGTTCTGTTAGTAACGATTCAACCATCCAGTTTTCTTTATTTATTTTTAGTTCATCGGTGTTTTACCGACATGGTGTTTTTCTGTCTTGAAGGACCACACACACATTTATATCTTTTCTTTGTTCAGAAGTTGGAACAGTTTGTGAAACCGGAGTTGATGATGTCGTCGGCTCCATGAATCCTCTGGATGAACAACGTTGTTTGGAGGTTAATCACCAGAAGCATCCAGTAAATAGAAGTCGTGTCCTTTCAGGGCTTCCGTAGGTTTCAAAGGTGGAAACGTCCTTCCACTTGTCGTTCGTTTTCTCACCCTGCAAGTATTGATAAGTGATTTTCTGATTGGAATCAAGTCATCAGGCTCTTCTCTGTATTATAGATAGTTATTATTTTTATTTTAACGTGGATCAATAACATTTGAAGGCTTGTTACTGATTCTGTGAGAAAAAAGAAATTCAGTTTAAATCAGATTGAATCCTTGTTGATCAGGTTCAATAGAATAAACTGCATCTTGGTCTATTTGAGTTTAATTAAAAGATGCGCTGCTGGTTTTTTTTTGGTGAATAATGATGTTTCGGGTGGTGTCAAAGGGAACTGTAATGGTGCTGGATGGAAACCTGAAACAAACCATCCACACCTTTCTGGGCACATTCCAACACGTGTGATGGACTGAAGGAAGAATAAAACCATGTGACTGATCAGCTGCTACTCTTGTTGTTGTTGTTGTTGTTGAGGTCATCTGAAGGAGAATAATGTTCATATTTACATGACGTACTACGGATCTATTTGCTTGAGAGTGTTTATCTCTTTTCAACCTCGTTATTCTTCTGTTGGCTTCGTTCCCCGTCCGCGGTCGGTCGGCCGGTAATTACCGCTGTGACTCAACGCGTTTGTTTTTGACATATGAGGTGTGAGTGGTGAACAGTCCCCATGTCAAACATGTGCGACATCAAATAATCCTCCTACTGTCGTCTAGAACAGAGGTTCCCAACCCCCCCCCCTGAGCCTTTCTGTCGTACCATCAGTACCCCCCCCGCCCCCCCTCACTCATACGTGCTGATGATCCTTCAAAAGTAGAACGAACTGATTATTGAATGAAAATAACTTTATTTCATCTCCTTAATTTGAACATCTAATTCTCAGGCTTCTTCTTAATTTTAATTTAAGTCACTCGATAAAAAAAATAAAAATTAATATGTTGCCTTGAAAATAAAATAATCAAATAAATACATATGAAATCAAAATAATTAACTTATCTTTGCTGTAAATATCTTGTAACATTTAGGCTTGAACCTGGAGCCCCTTTGAATAAGTCCCCTTTAACAGGCATTTACACTTTAATTCAGGAATAAAACACTTAACAAAATAATATCCAGGATCAGTAGAGGCCAGCAGTTTCTTTTCACCAGTCATGTGAGCTTTAATGAGACTCACCGTCATAAAGGATGTGAGATCACAATTGAAAAGAGGCTGAGAAGCATTTCTGACCTTGTTTGGACTTCAAATCAATTAAAGTTAATTGATTTATGTCTGGTTATTTTTTGTTATGTTTTGAGCTCTGCAAGTAGATGATTGTTCCTTCCTGCTATTCCAGGAGGAGAGGCCACCACGAACCCCTGAGGGACCCCGAAATAAGTACAAACATGACAGATAGAGCTGGAAAATTGTCTTACAACTAAAGATAGAATAGAGTAACGTCGGTCACTAGGGAAAACATGACCTTTAAAAAACTGGACTTCCATGTCTTGATTCATCCCATCCTGGTTTATCACCTTTCAATCCCTGAATGTGAACTTAAATAACAGCACAAAGACTATTGAAGAAGACTTGAAACTAACAACTGAGATTTCAGTCTCATTATGAAAATGTTTACTGAGGTGGTAAATCAAGAGAAGCAGTGGAGAGTGCTGCCCTCTGCTGGACAGTTCTGTTAATACAGCCTTTAATATGATAGACCCCGGCTTGTGTGTGACACGGTCTTATTTTAATGCAACACGTCAAACTATTAGTTAGTCTAAATGAAAGAAGGGGAGACGTTGTACCTTTGTTCTGATCTACATAATAAACCCTTCACACTTCACTTCACAAACACACTTCATGTGATCTAAATTGAAATGTAATCCTGCTGCGCTCTTAGTCTGGCACTTACGGTAGATCACTCCGCCATACGGAAGAAAGGTTCCAGCTAGCTAGAGAAGCAATGGGGATGTAACATTTCCGAGTGCATCAGCGATACTTCTTAGTAAATAATCGCCTTTAATGGTCCTTTATGTTTCTATTTTTCGGTCACACATTAGCCTGTATGGATTAAAATGGCGTGCATTCCCTTTCAAACCCAGTTATCCTCCATAATGGAGGTTTTGGTCAAAGCAGCAGTGGCAGAAATATCCAAACTAGTCGATGACAAATGCGCGTTTCTGCATCTTGAAATATCCCGAAAGCAAAGCGAGAATGAGATGCTGAGGAGGAAATTATTAATGCTGGAGGGTAAAAACACGCAGCTGCAGCGGGGGTTTGGTAAGAAGCATCATTTGTGTCCTTAATTGACTTTAGGTAGTTAATTAACGTGTTATGCATGTAAGTTGCCATGCATGGGGAGGAGATAACAAACCTGAAGCTAGTCGTGTTAGAGATAATCTGCCATGACTTCTGTGAGAATGATGCACATGTCAGTGCGTTAATAAACTCACGGCGTTTCCTGCTTTTAAAAGAAAAAACAAGCTGATTTGTCTCATTTTCTGCTCCCAGAAAACTTCATGGACAGAGGAAGTGATGTCGGTAGCTGTCCACATCCCACGGAGGAGATGAAGGTCGGTGTCAACGTCACACACACACACACCCTGATTTCAGTTGACAGACCTGCATCAAGTCTGGATTACCAACCGCACTGAGGTGGTGACCTGCCACAGGGACCTTCATCACCAGCGACCCCCCTGGTGATGAAGGTCCCTGAGTGGCATTTAGTTTGTGCCTCATTCCTTTTATTTTTTGGGAATGTTCACTTCTAAACCTCCACATCCACTGTCATGATGAGCTGTTGTTTTGCTTTAAAGGTACAATATGTAAAACTCCAGACAAGCTTCTGCCTCATATTTCACACTCCGAACCAATCGGGGGCAGCATATCACCAGACAGTATCAGTGACATGTTTCCATGACAACGAGTCTACGAGAGCGCTGGTGCCCTCACTCCTCAGCGTTTTCATCATCTATTTTATATTTGTACCATTTCTTTATTTAATGTTCAGGCGGATTTCAGGCACCAACCTGAAGAAGGTTGAAGTTCCATCTGCAGAGCAGAAACAGTATTGTATATGGATATTTTACAAATTGTACCTTTTAATGATGCAGCTGTAATTCGTTTGAATCTCCAGAGTTGCCAGCTGGCGTCGTCCACCCAGCGAACACGCTGCTTGTTGTGATTATTGACAGTTTGATGTTTTCATCTCGTTAGTTTCCGGAAATCGAAGGTGCAACCGTTTCATTCACCATTAAAGAAGAAATCCCAGATGAGGCTCTGTGGATCAGCGGCTCTGCTGAATCTGTCGGTCAGTATTAAAACACTCCATCTTCTGGTTTGGCACAACTCCTGACAGCAAACCTCATTACACCTGTGATTTACAGGTTCTGCTTTACAATACTCTAATCCAGCAGAGAGGCAGCAGTTTGAAGACGAGCGTCCGTTGACCCACTCGGAGGCGTCCAGGCAGAAGACCTCAGAATTCGGTGACTCTTATAACTCGGGTCATGCGGGAGAGATCAGCGGCCTTCAGTTGACCGTGAAGACGGAGAAGGAGGATGACCGGTCAGGGTTCGGTCAGGATGGCTGCCACCACAGTGCCGGGAAGCAGAGTCAACTTCCTGACTTTGCTCTGGATGAGCGGGAGAATCAGCTTTGGTCTTCCATCATCGAAGGCAACGACATCGACTCTGGTTTTCCAGACTTTTCCAGTGTCGTGGACGAGTATTCCAACACGTTCTCGGAGCCTTCAGATGTTGTTTCGAACACCGGCAAGTCTGTGAACGCCCAGCAGTCCTCGTCTCAGAGGCCGTGTAACGGCGTGTACAGCAGTGAGTTCCAGAAGGATCCGCAGCCGTCCAGCTTTCAGCACCGACCTCCGGTTGCTCTTTCACAGCAGGACCGACGTAAGGAACAAATTTACACGCAGAGAAACACGTCGCACGCTGGACATTTGAGGCAGCCGGACGACCACTCCGACAGGGATCTCGCAGCCACAGACGGACAGGCTGTAACTCACTCGCGCAGCACGTTAGCAGCAGCCGGCTACCACCACCACAAGCCTCTGTCCGGCGCGGCGCGGGGCTACGTGTGCTCGCAGTGCGGGAAGACTTTCGCCCGTCTCCACCAGTTCAAGCTGCACCAGCAGAGCCACAAGAGGAAGCGAGCCTTCTGGTGCACCGTGTGCGGCAAAACCTTCCAGTGTTCATCCCACCTCAGCACGCACCACCGGACGCACACGGGCGAGAAGCCGTACGGCTGCGGGCAGTGCGGGAAGAGGTTCACGCAGCAGAGCAGCCTGCGAGTCCACCAGCGCACACACAGCGGCGAGCGGCCCTACAGCTGCGCCCAGTGCGGGAAGACCTTCATCCTGCTGCACCATTTGAAACGCCACAGAATCATTCACACATACAGCTGAGGCGGAGGCGGGCGGAGCGACGTCACTCAGGTTAAAGGATGCAAAGACACAGACGGAGGAGCTGAGTGGCAGCTCGTCACCACGTGGATCTGCTCACAGACTTTGTACATTAATGCATATTTGACTATGCAAGTCCACCTGGATGGGTTCGAAGATTTAGCTTCTTTTTCCAAATATTTGCCTTTATAGTCATTGAAATGTTAAATGGAACCACTGCTGGTGAGACAGCAGCTCACCTTCATGTCTCCCTGCAGCAGCCGGCCTGTCACGACAACTGTCAGTTACATCGTCCCAAACGGAACTGCAATAAACGATATCTTCACCTCCTTCCATGGATGTATCGTTATTAGAATAATAATGCAGGTTTTCCCTCTTAAAGAGCGACTTGATCCTAAATTAGAAAACAACCCGTCTTTGCATGGAGGCTCAGATTTAGTTTTCTTCTTATATTTCGTTTGGCTCATCGGCGTCAGCTGACTCTCCTCCCTCACTCCAAACCAAAAAATGTTCCCACACCAAAGCTCCAGGATGAAAACTACGTCCGCCGTCCGTGTTCCACGTGATCTTCCCTTCAGCCGTCGCCGTCCCTCGGTGGAGCGCAGAGAGCAGACGAGAGGACGGACGTCACACGACAACCGAACGTTTAGACGCCAACAATAAAACAATAAGTTTATAATCATCGTGACAGGCTGAGCTGCAATATTACCTGAATATTGATCTTCTCTTCTCCACTCGAGTAGTAGAAAGGAGCCTGACATCCTCTCGGCACTGAGATCATAGAGGCATCTTCATCTTCCTCATCATCTTCATCTTCATCAGGTCTCCCCTTTAAATCCATCGTCGAGCTCCGACCCTCTGAAGCGACTCTCCAGTTTTTTGCCTGACTTGTCTTTTCCAACTCGTTTGTCTCCCACAATCCTTTGTGTTTTTTTTATGATTTATATTAAAGTGTTGCTCCAACAATGACGATGTGTTCACTGTCGTCAGCGAGTGTCTGTGATCTCCGGGTGCAATGAATTTATTCTTAAAATGAAAACACGATGTGTTTCCAAACAGGCCAATGAAGGTGTTTGTATCAGATATTTGACTTCCACTGATACATCAGTTATATATACATACAAATATCAGAGGTTTATACACTGATACCAGCGTGTTGGACTCAGTATCGGCCCCAAAAAAATCCAGTATCGGTCCAAATCAATTTTTTAGTAGATTCACTTAAGAAACCCGTCTGATCAGCGGAGCTTCACCCAGCAGGTGATTTTAGATTCACACGTTCACCAGTCACCACCTGGTGAGAGCTTCAGGGCGTCGGTGTCGTGTCATGAAGAATGTGAGGTTCTCTGCTCGGCGCTGCCCCCTGCAAGGAGACAGTAGAACTACACCTGGAGTTTCTTTATTCATTCAGACATCTGCTTTCTCCTTTGAGGTTTTAGGAGGTCGACAGACCATCAACATGATCAATCACTGCTTCTTTGGACCATAAAATGATTTGCAGGGATGCTTCTTATTCGTCTATTTCCATGTTCTGCTCCACATTAACTCTGTAACCTGGTGTTGACGTGGCTGCACAGGCAGTCGTGTCCAGTACAGACGCAGCGGTGGAACAGTGTGTCCTGGCAGGCAGGGAGCTGCCTTCATATTTATGATCCTTCATTATCCTTCAATGTCATCGAGGGACGACCAATCGCAGTTTAACAGGTTTGTTTAAAGCTTCTCTTGAACTACACAGACAGAAAGGAGGAAGTTAATGATTTAAAGTCAATGATTTTATGAACACAGGCCTGTTTCATGTGTGTTGTTTGCAGAGAAGCATAAAAACAGTGAATGAACGCCGGCGGTCGAGCAAAGTCATCAGGGAAAAAAGATGTATTAAACCTGCAGTTCTTCCACAACCGCAGGTCAGAGGGAAGCCAATTAGCCTGAGTGCAGTCAGGAGGAGTAAACATCGATGTGTGTGAAGCCTGCAGGACTGAACCGCTTCCTCACTCAGCTTCCCTCCGCTGCCGTGACCCGGGACAACATGCACGGACACCTGGAGCTGCACGTCGGCCGCAGGCGAGCAGACGGCCTTGAAAAACGGTCACGCCCTTGTATGGCCATAAACACCGAGCGTCATGGAAAATGTTTCCTTCTTGTTTTAGAGGAGGAGGGGGGAAGAAAAGGGGACAAAGTGGCAGAGGAGATATTTTGGTTGAGAAGCCTCGGAGTTGAGTTGTGAGCGAGGGAAAGTGGACTGAAGGGAGAGAGGA
>CAAKHC010019711.1:11092-21516 GCA_901007825.1 Macroramphosus scolopax | reverse complement strand
CCCCCCGGGCCGCCTTTTTTTTAAAGGTGAAAAATATTGACCATCCCCCCTGAATTTTTTTTACAACTCGACTACTGACTGTACTGTACTGTATGAGAGGATCTGCAGGTGGAGAGAGGGAAACATAGACTGTATATATATCTGGACAACACGCCTCTACCTTCTCCCACTGTACGAAAATAAACCCGCAATATCTCCGCCTGCCTTATTGGTTGGTGATGACATTTGAAACCAGAGTCTGAGAGTCAAGGAACAGAGTCGAGATATGGAGGAGTCTGGAGTGTTAGAAGGTTAGCTTTATAATCCCTGTTGTCTCTCTCACGTACAATTCAAGAGAAGACCAGCAGCCGGCAATCACGACGTCCCAACGTCCTTATTAAAGCATCAAATTAAAGTCAAATGTTCGTAATAAAATCAGCAGTTTGAGGTACGCGTGATACAAACTACCCAGAATGAAAGAAAGTATCTTATTTGACATGTACTTTTCTACTGGGTCATCCGTTAACATGCAGGAGGCAGGATTCATGACATGTACCGACCCAGGACACCAGGGGGCGATCAAGATCTTTTGGATTCACACTGCATCCAGTGCTATAAGTGTCTATGGGGGGAAGTACATCATGTTACAGAATATAAAACGACATAAATAACATATGATTCCTTGCATTTAACAAAGTCTTCGGTTGGCATGACAACAGCGGTCCCCAATCTTTAATATTAGATTTCAGCCCCAAATGTTTCCTTCACCGAGTGTCTTTATCGAGGCCGAACCTTCGTCCCACTTCATCAACAGTGATTGTGGAGTGGATTTCTGCAATCCTGGATTCTGCTTCCACCATTCAATTATTTGTGCAACAGGTCATCCACACTCGGCTGTAGGTGCTCCTGCGATCACATTAGGGTGATTTTTTTAATTAAAAAAAAAACAAAAACCAAAGAGCAGTTGAGTGAGATTCACTGAAATGTGTAAATGAGCCCAGCAGGAGAAAAATCCGACTTCACAAGCCAAGACCGTTGCCTGATTCATTATGCCCACACTCACCGCCGATCCTGCATTTAATTAAATCAGCAGTTGAGAGATGAAATATCTGGACCATTATCGTGCCAACAAGCCTTCCATCAAATTAAAATGTGGAGAAATGTATTGTAGGAATCCTCCATCCATCTCACCTCCTAACTTCTTGATCCCTTATCTCCTAAGAAGGATCCTTGCTCTCCTTCTTCCTCCACTTCTTCCCTTCCTCGGATCTCCACGTCTCCCAACATGAGCAGGCGTGCAGTCGCACTCTTTGGCTTTGTAGCTTGTTACCCAAAAAAAAACTAGAGAGCTGCTCAGGGGTCCGCGAGATGACACGTGAAATGGATATTTGTCGTCTCACTACAGTAATAATTGGGACACCCTCACAGTGCATAAAAACAAAAGAGTTACAAAGGAGAGACGGTGGAAAGAAGTTATTAATAAAACTACAGAGACTGTTTGGCATTTACAAAAGTTTCCCCGTCCTTCCTCCACTTTCTAACAGAGTCGCCACCAACCTGCTCTACAAATATGTTGACAAGTATTAATTCCACCTTGTAGTTCGAAGACCTGACAGCCTAATTGACTACATTGCCCCTGTTTCCTTTTATGTCCTCGCTGCTTCCTGTTCCTGTTCTCCATTTCATTTTCTTTATCTTCTCCTCCGCTCATCCTCTCGGTGTTGCCGGGAGCTCATTAGTAAACAGACCAATTTGTTTCTAAAGGCTCCTATGGATTGTCTCCCACACACACACCGTGCCTCATCCCAGCAGCCAGATTTGGACAAAAGGGGGGTTTATTGCTGCCTCTGTGAAGATCATCCGGGGTCGCGCCCAGATGAAAAGTCGGTCTGAGGGATTTCTTTTACGGAAACGTTTCTCTCGATGGCCAGAATTTACATTTTCAATTTGTCCCCTTTTTTGCAACAGCAACAAGCTGCAGCGGCTCCAACACCCACCTTCCATGTGTATGAACACAATATATATCCTCTCCTGTTACGCTTATGTAACCCTGAACCGAAACATGCGAGACATCCAGGGAACGTAGAGTCCTTCGTTGTTTGCATCGTGTTTATTTCTGCTCTTCTATTGCAGCTCATTAATAAAAACATGTAGTACAACATCCTTTAACATGTTGTCCTATGTGCATTTGCAACATGAAAGATGTTCCCACAAACAGTTAAATAAATAAAGGATGCAGAGAAGGATTTAAGAGGAGTGGTGTTACAAACAAAGCAGTACGAGATGCAGATGAAGCCCAGTGTTTGCTACCCTAGAGATCCCCTAGCTGGGTGGGTGGATGGCTTCAGGGTAATAGATGGATGAAGAGGAGGTAGTCTTCTGTCCAGGATGCCCTGTAGAATCTCCACCAGAACCTTCTTTCAAACAGGCCTTTTCAGCCCTCTATTCAAAAGGCAGTAATTGCATCATCTTTCAAGCCCCTTGCCTCTGTCTGACTGTGAGACTGGCCCCATTAATCAAACTAATGGAGAAGTAAGTGATTTCAAAATATAGGCTTTGATCATGCACCCTCTATCATCTCCCACAGCTCCGCCTTCCCCTCAGCTTTGGGATCCCTTCCCCGCCCGCTCTCACACATCTTCCTCTTCATAGATTCCTCATGCACTTACATCCTGTATGGAGACAACAGAAAAAAAGGCTTTTCATTTTTACGCCCTTTGAGGCTTCTGTTAATCTACACAAAACCCCGCAGAGTTGATTTGGAGCGCCAAACCGAGTCCTAAGCTGTAGACAGTACGTCCAAAGAGTCACAATTCAGACCCGTTTATTGATCGTGATGGGACAGATTAAATCTCAGTGCTCCCCAGGTGTTGTGGGGAGCGTGTGCCAGCTATAAAGCAGAGGAACCGTTACTGGAGGCCACGAGCGGGAGGATGCTCGGCAAATTAGATCCCCTGCATGTGAAGGCAGAAAAACCACTGCTCAGTGAAAAGAAAACTCTTAGTATCTCTAATGCAGCCACAATGGCCTTGGAGGAATACAAAAAGCTTGTTTTATTTATAGCGCATTTGACTAATTTGTTGTCTGTACGATGGCAGCGTATTCAGACTCGGCTCTAATTGCCTCGCGGGTCGTTTACTAGGATTTAATGTCTGCAAAGGGCCTCTATAAATTACTCATCGCCCTGAACAAGCGTCAAACATCCCAGAACGCCTGCTCCCCTCCGCCCATTGTTGGATCAACAATCCTGAATAAGCACTTCATATATTAAATATATCTTTGAAGACGGTTTTGTTGGTGTTGCGTCATTGCCGACGCCTCCTTCTGTTTCTGTGCCGGTGCGGTCGGGAGTCAGCAGCATGTCAAAACTGTTACACTCCCACTCGCCCAGTTTCCCTTTGGTGTCTCACCCTGCGCCGGTGATTAGGACGAGCCCAGCTCACCTCCCACCGTCACCTCTGCCGCCCCGGCTTTTTATTCCTTTTCTGTTTCACTAATCAGGACGAGTTGGGAGGACAGTCGGTCGTCTCCGCTGCGATCATTAGCATGAAGATGGTTTTTTATTGGGAAGAAACAGCATCAATGCAGATGAAAGAGCTCCGTCTTTGCGCCGTCACCATGTGCCTGATTGTCACACTTCACCTCTGATTAACTCTGATCACAGGGAGAATTAACCGGAAACAATATCTCTTCAGCTCAAAGGCGGCTTGTTCAAGGAGATTAAGAGGAGACAATCAGACAGTTTACTTTCTGTACTTCAAACTCAGGTCACTTTCCACTAGATTAGCCTCCGCACACTCCTTCATCTCCTAACGGAGACTCATCTGTTCTTTGTGTTTTCAACAATTCTTTTCACTTCTCACATGTTAACGTGCCTGAGCAGTGAGAGGACCGTCTGTCCCGAGGAAACATGCTCCGATGCAGCGTTGGCTGTTTCTTATAGACTTTGAGGAAGCATCAGATGCATCAACCCCCACTGAAACCTGCTTCAAGGAGGTTTCAGAGTGTTTCTTTAGGACGCCGTGCGTCGTCGTCCGGCATCTGGCAGCAGCACAGCCTCACCTGCTGTCGTCTGCGTGCCAGCGGTGGTGAGCTGCACATCTGCATAGGTGTTAGTTTGTCTCAAAACCTTTCGAAATTGAAATATTTATCGATCCTGCCATGGAGAGTGTTTCCTGTGTTCGACCCGTCCGTTGGTAGTGAACATGCAGACACACAGCGGGCGGGCGGCCGATCAACTAGCAGCAGCCCCGGGAGCTGTTGGGGGGTTCGGTGTTTTGCTTGAGGGATTATCTGCTGGGAATTTTGAAGGCAGAGAAGCTTTTCTTTCAATAACCGCGCTTATTTTTTTTCCTGCCGGTCCAGAAATTGAACCGGCAACCTGTCGAACCAATCCAGCTCCTGTAGCCTTCAGCCCCGATCTAATCTCTAATCCCTCAGGAGGCGGTAGGGAGTTCTCTTGTGACTCACATTCAGTTAATCCAGTATTATAATTCATGATGTGTCAAGTTAAATGGTGTTTTTATAACATGTAATAACATCTTGTTATTACTCGCTGCCGTTCAGACGAACATCCACAGAGCAACAAACTCTCTTTTTTTAGTTTCTTTATTAGTGCAAACACACGAACTAAAGCGAGTCGCTGAGTCTAATCTGGATGTCACAGTATCTGTCGTACTTTGTCAATAATATAATTTGCAGTTGTACTCCAGCTAAGGTTGATGGTTTCCTAATCAGCCTCCGAGGAGACAAACGAACTGTTCACAACAACAACAGAAGGACCTGCAGAGTCGCCCAGAAAAGGACTAAACTACTTTTTGTGCATCTTAAAAGTTTGCGTGCCACAAAACGGACCCGTTGGAAGTCGTTGTCGCTGATGCATCTTCAATTTGTGAAGATATTTCAGTAGTTCTTGCACACACGGTCTGTTTCCTGCAGGTAGGTCACTGCAGTGACCCAGAGTTCTGGATTAATGGTGGAGAGCTGTGGATGGAGGTTGTTTTAGGGCTTCCTCCCTCTTTTTTCTTTCTCCCTCTTTTTCCTTCTCACTCCTTCCCTGACAGCCTCGCGTGAACAGTGACATGGAGTCGGCTCCAGCAGCAGCAGCGTGGGAGTGTGATACCCTCCAGCAGTGTGTCTGGATCTGTACTTTAATGTGTCTGAGTGTTCTTACCTGCTTCCCCTCGGAGGCGATGTGAGGGAAACCGGTCCCGCGGCACCGAGCCGGGACTGAGAGGCTTCAGCAGCCGTGTTTGTCATGTCACGGCCCCGCATGTCGGCGACCGCCGGCGAGAGAGTCCGATGGAAACTCCACCGCCATGCTGCACCGCCTCCTGCAAACCATCTCAGCATGCAATCAAAAGAACTCTATTTCTGGCTCCGCTAAAAACCTGATGCAACGAGGTCGTCCCGTTGCATCAGACTCTGTTTAAAACAAAACCAACACTCTGCTCTTTTCACTCTGGCACAGAACCAATGTCAGGAAGTTCTGAATAAAAGACCTGACAGATTTACGTCTGTACCTCTTGCAGGCGCCACCTACCCTGACACCCACTAAAGGGACGGTCTGAAATATTTATACCTTTCCAAATAAAAGTCACTTACCTCTCCCCTGCAGAGGTGTTTTCCTCCGTGTGAAGGCTCGGCGGTTCATTATTAGAAGTTAATGGCCTCGGAATGGAACAAAGTGCTTTTATGGAAAACAACGTCTGTATTTATCTCACCTGAAGACACCCGACTTATGTTTGGTTAATGGCAGCATGAATTATTCAGTCGCGTTGAAGTAGCGTTCTTTGGCTTGTGTTTTTGTCGTTGGCGGTATCCGGTCACGTGACGTACATGTTTTAATTATAGGATTTTGTCAGACATAGTACTTACTCACAGGTCACCCCCAGGGGTCCTTACTGGTGCTCTCGTATTCTTCATCCGTTAAACGAGGCTGGTTTGACCCTTCGGCCCCGACTGACGAGGCATACGTTGACTGTCCATCCCTATATTTGGGTCTGTATGCTGTCCTGTGGTGATCGGCTGTGTCTCTGGGTTACTAGATGCATCGGCTCTGCAATAAAAGTACAACTGCAGGAATCATGAAAGACCCTGAACATCAGTTCCCCCCCCGGTGCAGCGGTACGGTTGATCTCAGCGCCGCCCCCTCAAGGGCACCCGGCAACACTGCAAAACAATTTGTCTTCTGCTTGGAGGGATTCATCAAAGGTGCTAGTTCGTGTTCAAGTTAAAATGACAGTTTGAATCTTTTCTTGCAAAACGCTTGCACAAACTTGTTGAAGTACCTTTTGCAGTACTCTTTCGGGGGGGGATCTGCCTGTTTGCATGCTCGTGTAAAGCTGCACCGAGGGTGCGGGGGCTCCTTGGTCCTCAGCGGGGGGTCCATCAGGTAGAAGTGGACTGAGGATGTGTTTCCATAGCAACGGTTGTAATATTAAATCTTTCTGGCTTCTTTTATGCCGCTGAAAGAACCACCGACTGGACCGAAAGCTTTTCACTGTCCCCTCTTCAATTATGGCAAAGATAATATGAGTCTTTGAAAGGCGGCTCGTCTGGATCTGAGAGGGAGTCGATGACGACCGACACAAAGGAGGATACCCAGAATTCAAAGGCTTTTTTGGGTTGTTTTTTTTGCACCAGTGAGTGACTTTCATGTCCAGCGCTGGTTCCGGTTCTCTTCATCCTTCGATGAAGATGATGAAGAAATCATACGAACATGTCGTATTTCACCTGGACCTGGACGAAGGTCTGCTCTCCCTCTCTGAGTGCTCCTCTGTCTCCTGCCCTTTGCCTCCTCGGTGGAGCGACGGCTCCACTGACCTTTAAAACACATAATTCATGTCGCCATTTATTTGCAAAGTTTATTATTTCCACTCAGGTTTTCTTATGTTTTAATGCTCAAAGGAAGGTGGACTGAAGTGCTTCGTGGTGGCCGTGAATCTTTGAACCTCCCGACCGCTCAATAAGACTTCTTCTTACTTGAGTATTTGAGCTTCAACTGTGCTGAATCACATTTGTACCTGCAGTTTGGAATAAACTCAGGACTTAATCAAACCCTTAACTATTCATTACTGACTGTCTATTTCCTTCATTACTGACTGTGTGAAGTGAAATTAAACATGACTGACAAGCGGCCCGTCGACACTCCATCAGCCGACCAGCAGTAACTCTCCTGATGCTGCTCTGCCTGCTAATATTCCGATTTTATAACCACAACAGACGAAATCAGACGAAATGTTCAAAATGACGAGTCAGAGGAAGTTTGAAACAACAGAATATCTCTCTCTCTCTCTCTCTCTCTCTCTCTCTCTCTCTCTCTCTCTCTCTCTCTCTCTCTCTCTCTCTCTCTCTCTCTCTCTCTCTCTCTCTCACCATCGTTCGTCCCCCAACTTGATCGCCGTGTCCGTGTTGTTCTGAGCGGCTGGAGGAGCCGTGGCAGCTTCACCGTAAGCCTCCGTCAGGAGTTCCACTCAGGAGCGGCAGGATTTAGTGTAATCCTGTCGACAGACAGTCACTCCGAGACCACAAACCCCTTCCGCCAAATCAAATACAATAAATACTGTTTTCCGCTGTGTTGAGCAGATCCTGCCCTCCACCCATGACCGACCGGCGCTTCACCCCTCTGCCAAGTTTATTGAAAATCAGCCGGGTCGTGTAACAGACGGACACAAACCCCCCTATAGCAGGATGATAAGAAGAGCTGCAGGTTAATGTAACGACGGTCACATGAACGACTTTCCCAGGTCAGCAAACAGAGAACGCAATCATCAGACGTGTTGTTCATTATTCCTGCTTTAATGGGAACAACAGAGCGTTCAGTTCATTACATCCCGTATTCTTTCCATCATGTCACCTCGTGCTAATTAGCACGGTGAAGATCAGTGAACGCACGCAGGATGGGATGATTTCATCATCTTCTCCACGACCGTCTTTATTCCAGATGATTGTTTAATTCGGATGATGCACAGACGCCACGTGTGCATGAGTCATCTTCCACCTGATAATCCCGGGAAGTCAGCAGCAGCCTTCAACCTCCTCCGCTCACCTGCTTCCATACGCTCCTCCGGTTCCCGTCACGGGTTTTAAACATAGTTGCCGTTCTCTGGCTGTCTTTGTGTCATCGCACGTCTATAAGAACAGGCCCGGGGTGCTTTGGCTCTCTGATTAGAGATCTTACTCTGGGCTGTATCAACAGAGAAGAAAGACTCCTCAGATGTCACTCCAGGCTCCGTCGACGCCTCCTCCTTCCAAACCACATTGCTTTCCAATGTTTCATTGTTACATCACCTCCCGAAGTGAAAGGGAAGAAAGACAACACACAAAGACAGAATTACCCGGCCTGGATGTTGCGAACAATTAAGCCCCCTTTTGTTTTGTTTTTTGGTATTTGTGTGATTTAATTTAGGGGAGAAAAAAAAATGGTCCAATTTAATTAGAAAACGGCTCAGAATGAGGAGACGGATTATCAGGCCAAATCTTGACAAGAGGAATGTTTAATTTGCTGCTGGATCCTAATGAGCAACTCTCGTACTACAAAAAGGTTCTGTCATATTTCAGCATCCGAGCATTTTAAAAAAAATGTAATTAAAACTGTTGGTGATTAAAACAGAGGTGGAAAAAAAAAGGAGTCGGAGTGATTACGAGCCGGTCACATTCACACGGACGCCAAAGGTTAAACACACGCACACAAAACTCATTTAACTTAACAAGGCTTCCTTTTGGTTAGCGGTTAGCTCTTGTTGTGCACCGGGGCTGCAGCGTCCCGGCTGGTGCACATTAACCAACCCACACTTCCACCACATGACGGTAGCATCATGGCATGTGACAGAGAATGTCTGGAACAATGAGCGCAGTTCAAGGAGCTGTCGCGTCGTCTGAACGTCACGGCTGCTGTTGGCGGCGCCGAGCGGTTCTCGTGGTCATATTACATTTAGGACCAGAGACACATTATCATAATGTGAATTCATGGGAAGGACGTCCAACCACAGGGTTTGTGGTCTTAGTTTCAGTTTAACTCTGCTCCTGTCTGTAAAGGTTGAGGAGCTTCGGAGGCTTTGTGTTCTCCATGAAAAGAAGCTGCTGCTATTTATATGATAATTATCTCGTCTGCAACGACAAAAGATTTAAAATGATCCGTATGTAAAAACTACATTCATTAATATACTCAATTAATATAACAAAGTGGCGCCCACACAGGAAACCACAGCTTCTGTTCATCCGTCTGGCTCCTCTTCCTCCTTTCTGTTCACCTTCCTCCCTAAAGTCGTCCTCGTGGCTCTTCCTCGAGCTATGAAGCCTTCTTCTTCTATCTCCACACCTCACAGTGACACACACACACCTGCAGGAAACAAACACACACCTGCAGGAGACACACACACACCTGCAGGAGACACACACACACCTGCAGGAAACACACACACACACACCTCACAGTGGCACACACACTTGCAGGAGACTAACACACACCTCACAGTGGCACACACACACCTGCAAGAAAACACACACACACCTCACAGTGACACACACACCTGCAGGAAACAAACACACCTGCAGGAAACACACACACACACACCTCACAGTGACACACACACCTCACAGTGACACACACACACCTGCAGGAAACAAACACACACCTGCAGGAGACACACACACCTCACAGTGACACACACACACCTGCAGGAAACACACACACACACACACACCTCACAGTGGCACACACACTTGCAGGAGACTAACACACACCTCACAGTGGCACACACACTTGCAGGAGACAAACACACACCTCACAGTGACACACACACACCTCACAGTGACACACACACCTGCAGGAAACACACACACACACCTCACAGTGACACACACACCTGCAGGAGACAAACACACACCTCACAGTGACACACACACCTGCAAGAAAACACACACCTCACAGTGACACACACACCTGCAGGAAACACACACACACACACCTTACAGTGACACACACCTGCAAGTAAACACACACATACACAACTCACAGTGACACACACACACACCTGCAGGAAACACACACACACCTGCAGGGAACAAACACACACCTCACAGTGACACACACACCTGCAGGAAAACACACACACACCTCACAGTGACACACACACCTGCAGGAAACACACACACACACACACACACACACACCTTACAGTGACACACACCTGCAAGTAAACACACACATACACAACTCACAGTGACACACACACACACCTGCAAGTAAACACACACACCTGCAGGGAACAAACACACACCTCACAGTGATACACACACTTGCAGGGAACCTCCTTCTTAACGTGTGTGTGTGTGTGTGTGTGTGTGTGTGTGTGTGTGTGTGTGTGTGTGTGTGTGTGTGTGCGTGTGTGTGTGTGTGTAATAATAATTAACGTAGTGCTTCAATAGTAGCAGCTCTGTTT
>CAAKHC010019710.1:12901-20862 GCA_901007825.1 Macroramphosus scolopax | reverse complement strand
TTCAGGTGCGTCAGGTGTGTTCAGGTGCGTCAGGTGTGTTCAGGTGCGTCAGGTGTGTTCAGGTGTGTTCAGGTGTGTTCAGGTGCGTCAGGTGTGTTCAGGTGTGTTCAGGTGTGTTCAGGTGTGTTCAGGTGTGTTCAGGTGCGTCAGCCCTACCCATCGCTCTGGACACCGGCAGGTTACCAATGTACTGCACCTCAAACGTCTGGACCTTCTGCCTCATGGCCTCCAGAAACTCCACTGAAACAAAAACACAACAAGGAAGATTATGCAGGGAGCCAATCAGAAACCAGCAGGTGTTCTCCTAACAGGTGAGATACCTTGTCTGGGCAAGTCCTCAGGTGAGATACTCTCCATCGTCAGAGAGCGAGATGGCCTTGCCAACGACTTTTGCGACATCATCTGCACACAAACATTCACATCATCACACACTGAGTGTTCAATCATCTCTTCATTCTGTCGCTCCCTCAGCTCCTGATGATGTCATCTAAAAGAAACGCTGGCCGCCGACACCAATTTAAACTGAATAAAGGTAACATGCCAAAGGTAAAAATCTTGTTGGCGCCATCTCGTCTTCACACATGAGAAACATTTAATCAAAAACACATCCAGACGTTTAACGCTGCTTTGATCTGCTTGACATCGAAGCAGGAAGTTGAAGGAGAATCGGACTCACGCACCTTGGAGCACATCTCGTGCAGCGCCGTGGCGATGGCCTTCGCTGGTGCGTCGCAGCGAAACACGTGACATTTCAACACACAGCTGTCCTTATCGCCCGCCACGAAGGCAAAGTCCCTGAATGCACCACACGCACGCACACGCACACGCACACACACACACACACAGTCGGTTGATCATGTGATCAGCAGCGTACCAGCGCCTCTGGCGTCCATGTGTTGTGATTGTGTGTGTGCTCTGTATGTGATGAGGTAAAGGTAGAGGGGTTACCTGTCCCTGCCAGGTGAACACCGTGGCAGCGTTTAAAGAGACACAGTGGTTAGTGCGAACTGACAACTCTTGATTAGCATGAGCCCCAAATTCCTAACTTAGCTTTGCACAAACCCTCAACAGCTGCTTGTCCGTCTGCGTCACTACTGTATCATTTAGATACAAAGGCGTGAAGGAGTTGTCATTCTGTGACATCACAGTCCTGTAACGTGATGTTCTTCTGCCTCCAATGTTTATGCTCAGCTCAGCTAATGGTGACAAAAATGGCTGTCAAATGGTTCAAATGGAGGTGAGACAGTTGACTGACCTGCCGTTGTTGCAGCCAACCCCCCAGACACGGATGTTGATGATTGGCTGACAGTGGAGGGGGGTGTGGTCTAAAGGGTCCAGCAGAGTCAGAGTGTCTCTCTTCAGAACCAGCATCATCTCCCGACCCTGCAGACAAACAGTGACAGACTGGTAAAGGCCGATAGGCACACAGGCACCCACCCTGCTGACAGATACAGATGGTGTCTCACCTCCCCCCAGGCCCCGAGCCGGTCTCTCTGCTCAGAGCTGTTGCAGTGAGACAGCTGCTGGATGATGTTACTGACAGCGAGACTGCTGCGACCCGGAGACAAGTCCTCCTCCTCCACCTGAAGCCAGCCCAGAGAACGCACCGCAAAACACTGGCAGACAGACAGACAGACAGACAGACAGACAGACAGACAGACAGACAGACAGACAGACAGACAGACAGACAGACAGACAGACAGACAGACAGACAGACAGACAGACAGACAGACAGACAGAGAAGGGTTGTTGGGTGACAAACAGGGAAACAAGGATAAGACAGTGGTGTTGTTAGGCCGATATTAGGGGGGCTGTAGCCCCCTAAAAATATTCTTTAGCCCCCCCAAATAATTTGGTATTTTGTTTTATTTATCTACTTCCCTTCACTCCACAGTGTAAGATCAGACAGAGAGCCCCGTCACTGCTTCATTATCAAATCCATTCCACTTGTTCATATAGAGAAAGCAGACATGAATGAAGATCCAGTCCGTGTTTTCACTGCTACCTTTCACTCCACCTCCAGTGCAGCTACACAGCCAACTGATGAGAGCAGCTCAGGGGAACCTGAAGCATCAATATACGCACGTTTATCAAGAAAGTAAGTCTTCATCACTGCTGGTAGTAACAATTCGTTAGCTCCAGCTAACAGCTGAGAGTCCATGTAACTAATGAACCAGGCACTAAAAACCTGGCTAGTGCACTAAATCAGTTAGCAGAGCTCATTTACGTATTATTATCATCAGTGGATAATAATAATACACTGAATATGTCTCTGACTCTGTGGTGGCACCAGCCATCTTCTACGGGTCGGTCTGCTGCAGCAGTAGCATCTCAGCTACTGACAGGAAGAGACTGAACAGACTGGTGAAGAAGGCCAGCTCTGTCCTGGGCTGCCCTCTTGACCCTGTGGAGGTGGTGGGAGACAGGAGGACGATGTCCAAGCTGTCATCTCTGTTGGACAACTCTCCCTGTCCTCTCTCCCTGATTCCCCCTCGGCGTCTCACGGAGAGATACCGCAGGTCTTTCCTCCCTGCAGCAGTCAGACTCTTTAACCAGAACTGTTCCCAGTGAAGGACTCACTGTGCATCATCTGACTACATGTAACATTGCTGCTCTCACCTCTGAACCCCTGTACACATACTGTAGCTTCTATGTAGCTTATTTATTATATCAGTTGGACATATATCTTACTCATTAGTTCTTATTTCTGATGATCCATCTAGATGTGTGTACTTATCTATTTGTTGTTATTTTTTTCAAACGCTCTTTACTGTGTTCACTATCATCTTTGCTGCTGTCATTCTGTGAATTTCCCCATCGTGGGACGAACAAAGCTTTATCTTATCTTATCTTATCTTATCTTATCTTATCTTATCTTATCTTATCTTATCTTATCTTATCTTATCTTATCAAGATAAATCTCTAGGATTTCACAGCATTTGTGATGCAGACAGTCTTATTAGAATTTTATGAAACTCATTCTGGATATGACTCGTCCTTAACACCTAGTGACGCCCCTGGACACAGAGAAGCGATTAAATCCGATTAAATCTGATTATTGCTCCAAGCCACCAGCAGAGTAAAAAGGAATCAGAGAAGAGAAAAGTTGAGACAGTGGAAGAGGACAACGTCTGTAAGTGAGAGAGAATATCAGCTCGACTCTACAGATACACACATATATAAATATATCTACTGTAAATAAATATACAGTAGATATATTTATAGTGACTCTTAGCTCGTCATCTGCTTCAATTTTACTGTTCTGGTTGACACTCCAGGCTCTCATGGTCAGCTCAGATCAGCTGATGACATACCTTTGAGTCGCCGCCGTGACTGCAGAGAGATTCTTCATGCCAGGGAGACCTGAAAGAAGAAATACACACTGACATGTGTGTCTGTGTCTGTGTGTGTGTGTGTGCGTATCGGTGTGTGTCTGTGTGCGTGTGCCTGTCTGTGTGTGTGTCTCACCTGTCGTCAGGGTCTTTGTCTGTCTGTCCGCTTGAGGTCTGTGGTCCAGCTGCATCCGGCTAAAACAGAACACCACAGAAGAAAACAAACCTGATCTACGAATGTTCTGACCTGTTCTAAGTGTTTTACCTGAGCGTCGAGCTGCGGTGGCGTCCCGCTTAGTCGGGGGTGCTGCCACTGTGTGGCGCCGGTGGGAACATGCCAGTAGTAAGTTCCGGTGGAGTCTTTGATGGTTCTCCAGCCGGAGGGAAGGTCCGGGTCCAGCAGCAGGTTCTGGTCGCTCCAGATGTTGTCTGCAGACATAAAACAACATGCGTGCCCAGTGTTCACTGTGTGGTTATGTGTGCGTGTGTGCGTGTGTGTGTTCTCACTGTGTGATGTTCACCTACGGATGAGGGATTAATAAAGTATACAAAATTAAATGCAATTACAAAAAGTCGTTGACTCTGATTGGACAGTTTAAATCTCATTCATCAAACGCTGCTCCGAGTCGCATCAGCAAAACAAAGAGAGGACGGTTACAAGAGGGTGCAGAGAGAAGTCTTTGTGAGGACATTTGAGTTATAACCATCACTGTGAGGATATTTACACTGTGAGGACACATTGAGGACATTTACACACTGTGAGGACATGTGTGTAAAGTTGTTGTCTTCACTAATATAGACGGATAAATGTATGTCTTACCGTCATAGTTGACGATGATGATGGCCAACATGTAATCTTTTCCCATCATGTCTCCGCCCTTCAATGTGTGTTCCAATCAGCTGATCGCCCTCCAAAACACACACACACACACACACTCACAGGCCCAGATGACAGTCGTTAAACTCTCTTCCTGCGTCTCTCTCCCTCTGTGTATCTTTATGTCTCTCGTCCTTCTCTGAGACAAGACCATAAGTCTTCTTCTTTATTTCTCTCCGTGTCTGCGATGCACACTCTCTCTCCTCTGTGTGATGAAGGATTCTGTTTTCCTCCTTTTCCTCGCTCAGTGATGGAGGCAGTACCACTTCCTCCCTCTCTCTCCTCCTTCTGATGATGTCATCACTGCCCTCCCTTTCTGACATTCGGCCTTGCTCGCCTTTCACAGGGCGTTTCCATGACAACCACACACATTCAAAGAAAACAAATCCACCAGTCAAGTGTTTTTAATGGAGGATGGAAGATCAGAACCATTTCATCATCATTCCATAAAGAAGGTTTTTTTTTAATGGGTTTGTTTGCTAGATCATGAAAAACCTCCAACCTATTTTAACTCATTGGAGGTTGTGTGGGCCAAAGAAGAACCATTTACAGATCATTTATCAAACCACATCATTGCATTAGTGCTGGTGGAGGTATGCACTCTCACAGTGGGTTTGTAGTTATTATTAGTAGTAGTGTTCATAATATTAAGATTAGTATATGCTTGTGGGCTGTTATTCATCATCATTTCAATTGCACTATTTGTATTATTTAAAACTAAACATTTGACTTTGTATATAAACCTTTTATCTGTTGTTGTCAATAGGTGATGTCATATTATTACAAACACATGTATATTTTCTTTACATACTTTTGTATACGTAATAGTCTTGCCTTCTCTTACCTTCACTTGTTCTCATCTATTTGTCATTCTAATCTTAAGAACTGGAGTCACGTTCTTTGTATGTGCACACTTAGTTGGCCAATACAGCTGATTGGGAGTCTGATTGTTTTAGTGTAGACCCACGAAGACGTCACATTCTGTCACCTACACGAATGAGTGATTTCAGACACAGGTGATAGTTTGCAGGTGTCGCGACAGACAGACACCGTTTATGGCAGCTCTCCAAAATGTCATGTAGCTGACCACGTACACACTAAATCTTCACGATTAAACATTTAACTTCATTAAAAATAGCATAACTCATTAACCAAGTCATTAATCTTTACAGTCATGCGCTCAAAACTCAATGGATCTGTTCTGCTGTACGACAAGATCAACTGTCGTAACGTAAGGAGCTGCCGAACGCTATTGTCTCTCAGTGACAGTCAAGCTATGGCTAGTTAGCCGTTACCCTAACGAACATCTCGCCTGCGTGTTTGAAAAGTAAATAACATCTGAAATTCATAAGCAGTGTTTACGTCCGTCCGGTCAGCTGAGAAGTTAAATCAAAGTTTCTCGGAAAACGTTTGTGTTGTTTTAACTCTTCGTTTAGTTAAGCAATTAGCTTTGCGGTTCGCTTTGTCGTTAGCTTTGCCACTCATCAGACAGGTGGAGCTTCAGGTGTCTGACACGGTGGCGTCAAACATGGAGGACAAGTACGTCAAACCAGGTGAGAGTTTACGGTACTGACAGATTCTTTCTGGGATGAAAGACAATAGAAACCTCGGTGAAGTTCTGAATATTTCTCTTGCTAACGGCTAGCACGACTCTAAGCACTTAGTTAAGTCGTGGTGACAGGATGGCACTGCATTTCATCATCAAATCTAGAAAGTGAAAGTGTCCTGAAGCCGCAAAATAAAAAGCACCCACTTTATCAGCATGACTAACACCTGCATGAAGGAAGAATGTGCTGTTGTTAATTCGGCAAACAAAGAAGTGGTCTTGAAGTTCTTTCTTTTTAACAGTTCCTGATATTACATATTTAATTGAAGCTATGTGCGGCATTTAGTGACAAGCTACCTGAATCTGACAAGTCATGAATGGACCCCTTAAAATGGCTGAAAAGTCAATGGAGTTTGGTTGGAGTCTCTTTCCATTCACTCACCAGATCGTGGCGACTGGTCGAGTCCAACTTTGTGACCCAGAAAGTTAATGGCAGTTCAAATGTGAGACAAAAAGTTTGGCTCTGTTTCTCAAACTAACTTGCAGCTGATCGATCAATATCAGACAGTCTATTGAGTAACTCACCTGATGTCAAACTAACAGACTTAAAGACCGGATATAACAATAACACGATCGATTTGATGATCAGCTGAAAGCTGTTGGTTACCGTCTCTGTTGTAGATCCTTTATTGACTAATTGATCTCTGTTATAGATCCTTTATTGACCATTTGATCTCAGTTATAGATCCTTTATTGACTAGTTGATCTGTTATAGATCCTTTAGTGTCTAGTTGATCACTGTTATAGATTAGATTAGAAAACCTTTATTCGTCCCACGACGGGGAAATTTACATTATTATAGCAGCAAAGAGATAGTGCACACATTAAAGAGCATTTACAAAAAATATTGCATAATTGATTAGTTAATTCACAGACATTTGATTAGGTTTCAAACTTATTTCAATGTTGCCGTCTTGCAAATGAAACAATTCACTCATATATTGTTGAACTATTCCTTTAATCAAACCACCTTTCTGTCGTCTAGGTAACCAGGAGCGAGGATGGAACGACCCCCCTCAGTTCTCGTATGGCTTCCAGATGGCCCAAGGGCCTCAGAGGAACCTCCTGAACAAGAGAGAAGCACAATCTGGTGAGAAGTGTCTGTGTGTCTGTGTTCGTGTTGGGGGTGAAATTGATGAGCTAGTGCAACTCGCCCCAGGACATCATCAGACCCAACAGTCGTTTGGCAGGTTGATGATGTATCATTCTGGTGATCCTTGAACCAGATGGACTTAAAAGGCCAGTACATGTGAAATCATGAGTACTTGATTACATTAACTTGACTGTATTGTCACCGATTGGTCCCTGCAGGAGCCCCGCCCAAAACTGCCCCTAATTCCAACCTTTTCGCTCCTCCCCCAATGGGTATAGCCCCGCCCCCTGCAGGTAAGGACCAGAAGAAGAACCTGCACTAATGTTTCTATGACAACTGGCCTGTTGCTGTACTTCTTCTTGTCCCTCACAGTTCGCCCTCCTGGCTATCAGACCACGCCCCCTGCTGCTCCAGGTCCAATTCTGAGTCAGAGGGAGGAGGGCAGCAGCCAATTAGAGGTTGAGCCTGATATACAGGACGTGGTGTCAGTGCTGGTGCAAGCGCTTGCTGCCTGCAGACAGAACATCTCTGTGAGTTGGTGAAACCACACCGATGAGGATTATTGATAATCTATCAAAGGGATCACTGACAATTGTGGAAAATGTATTTACTGATGTACTGATTCTACTCACCATGATGACATCACAGCGTTAGTTGGAGGCAAACCTAAGAAAACCTGGAGGGAAACACATGTCCACTCAAGTGTCGTCTTGTTGTGTTGTTGATGGACAGAATAGAAGCAGTGGAATGTGATCTGATATCGAAGAGACAGAACGTCAGATTGTCTTCTGACCATTCAGGACCTAGTTGTAGACATCTAAAGATTCTGTATCCTGGTCGTTCCTGTCAGGTGGTCATTGGCTGATTGAATGTGAACGAGTCTTGGATGATCTTGTCTCTCACTTAACATGACTCGTTACAAGTTAAACTTGTTATCAAGTAACCCATAGTGAGTGAACGAACAAGTTCAGAAAGACTTACAGAACAAGACAAGGAAACTTCTTCACTAGTGTTAGCTAATGTTAGCTTAGGTGTTAGGTAGTGTTAGCTAAG
>CAAKHC010019709.1:17537-30572 GCA_901007825.1 Macroramphosus scolopax | reverse complement strand
GGGGGGGGGGGGGGGGGGTGTCTCTATCCTACCAATGATTGATCTATTGTTGTAATCAAATGTCAACGACTTCATTTTAGAACAATTCGATCCGTCATTCTGTTTCCACCAACAGCTGAATGAGAAGAGGAGAAGAACCTCAGAGGAGCCTCAGCAGCTCTGAAGCTCACTGATGGAATCCTCTAACCAAACTAAACACCACACGACATCACACACGTCACACACAACGTCACACACGACATCACACACAACGTCACACATGACATCACACACAACGTCACACATGACATCACACACACAGGGGTCCTTGACGTCCTTCTAGGGGTCCTTGACGTCCTTCCAGGGGTCCTTTACATCCTTTCAGGGGTCCTTGACGTCCTTCCAGGGGTCCTTGACGTCCTTCCAGGGGTCCTTGACGTCCTTCCAGGGGTCCTTTACATCCTTTCAGGGGTCCTTGACGTCCTTCCAGGGGTCCTTTACATCCTTCCAGGGGTCCTTGACGTCCTTCCAGGGGTCCTTGACGTCCTTCCAGGGGTCCTTTACATCCTTCCAGGGGTCCTTGACGTCCTTCCAGGGGTCCTTGACGTCCTTCCAGGGGTCCTTTACATCCTCATCAAACTGCGGAATAGTCAATGTTTCCATGTTCCTGTTAGTTACACCGTGTTGCCTCCCCTGTCTTATTTAATCTGTACTACAGGTATGTTCTACCGTGTTCTCTGTGTGCAGGTGTGGGCTGCTGCAGGTTGGAGACAGACTCTTGTCCATTAACGGGATCCCAGCTGAAGATGGCACGTTGGAGGAAGCCCATCAGCTTCTCCGGGACTCCGCTCTGTCCAACAAGGTCACAGTGGAGATTGAGTTTGATGTCGCAGGTATCACTCAGAACATGAACCTGGATGTAGGTGAGATCATTTCCTCCATCCATGTGTCTGCTGCTGACATGTGTGTCCTCCACCCTGCTGTAGAGTCTGTGGTTCCCAGCAGTGGAACCTTCCACGTCAAACTGCCCAAGCGGAGGGGAGTGGAGCTGGGCATCACCATCAGTGGTGAGTTTGTTGTCGGCGAGACATCCAGCAGGGGGCAGTGTTGCTCAACATTGATGAGCACTGCAGCTGTGTGGGCCATGAAAGTACAAAGGACACATGGGACCAACACTGACCTGTGACTTACCCTGAAGAAGAACACACATCAGTGTGATCCGTGATGATTGAAAACGTGTCCTCGTATCTTTTGTGTCTTATTTTCCCAGCAAGTAAGAAGCCTGGCAAACCCCTCATCATCTCTGACATCAGGAAGGGAAGCATAGCGCACAGGTACGTCCTTCAATAGAGCTGCAGAATGTGCATCACATGACACATACCTCCTGTCCTGGTCTGCCCCCCCCCCCCAGCATCCCACTGAGACATCAGGCTAATAGGACTCTTGCAGTGAGTCAGGAGCTCCCTGGTCCCAATTAATGGTTGCGGTCCATTTGTTCTTGTGTTCGGTAGAACAGGCACCCTGGAGCCTGGAGACCGGCTGCTGGCCATCGACAGCGTGCGTCTGGAGAACTGCACCATGGAGGACGCCATGCACGTCCTGCAGCAGGCCGAGGACATGGTCAAACTCCGAATCCAGAAGGACGAGGACAACATCGGTACGGTCCTCCACTAAAACATCTGTCCAGTGAGAACAAGATGAAGGAGCTGATATAAACGTCTTCTCTTCCGGTGATGTAGATGAGCTGGAGATGTCCGGCTCCATCATCTACACAGTCGAGCTGAAGAGATACAACGGACCGCTGGGCATCACGATATCTGGCACAGAGGAGCCCTTTGACCCCATCGTCATTTCTGGCCTCACTAAGAAAGGCCTGGCGGAGAGGTGAGCAGGGACAGGCCGGGGTCAAGGTAGCTATTTGGGTCAGGCGTGACTGTCGTGGTCCTCTAGGAAACAATGGCTGTATGTTGTTGTTTGTCTAAAACAAGAAGCCTCTCTCTGTCTCGGCCGGCTCGCTGGCAGCCTGACAGTGTTCCCGGTCGCTGTGACAGTCAGTCCTGTCTTCCATGTCTCTGTCCGAACCCTGCAGGACCGGAGCCATCCACATCGGCGACCGCGTCCTCGCCATCAACGGGGTCAGTTTGAA
Source organism: Macroramphosus scolopax (assembly GCA_901007825.1). NCBI lineage: Eukaryota > Metazoa > Chordata > Actinopteri > Syngnathiformes > Centriscidae > Macroramphosus > Macroramphosus scolopax. The sequence continues at coordinate 28,447 of CAAKHC010019709.1, read as the reverse complement.
AGGCAAGCCGCTGAGCGAGGCCATCCTCCTCCTGCAGACGGCCGGGGAGTCCGTCACCCTGAAGATCAAGAAGCAGGCCGACCGTATGTTGGCGTCTTGTTTACTGGAAGTTTAATAAAATAAAACATTTAAATGAACATGAGTGCAACTTCTAAGTAGATCAGTGTTGGTGCATCATGCAAACAGCTGCTGCAAGTGTTGTCCATGTTTGTATCATGTAGTGTTTCTCTGTCAGTCCAGCCTGGTGGAGAGGGGGGGTAGGGATGTTGTAGATGGGAGGACAAGGAGGTTTAAATTGTGTTATAATGTTTCGATGTTCCTCTCGTGAAGGCCGTGGGTCTGACGCAGCTCACTGCTTGTTCCCAGAGTCTGACGGCAGGCGGACGGCCGACAGAGAAGCTGCGTTTCTGAGCGACTTGGAGGACGAACTGACGGACTCCCAGAAGACCAGTAAACACTCTGAGATCTACTGCGCCACTGTTCCCAGTATAGACTCTGCAATGAGCTCCTGGGACGGCTCAGGGTGCGACGCCGGCTACAGCAGCCAAGGTGAGCGCCGCTTTTTAATGAATGACCCCTTGACCTCTGTCGTATCCAACCACGTGTGTGTTCTTCAGGGACGTACTTCCACAAAGCATCCGATTTATTACTCAACCCCAACGAGTGGAAGCGGACGAAGCACCGCGGCCAGACCGGCGCCGGCCCAGCGGGCCTGGTCCACCACGCAGCGCTGTACGACGGGAGGTTCACTGAGGACGACTGGGACAAGATACCAGAGTACGTGCACACGCACACACCTGCTCCTCCAGTGCAGTTTCCTTCCTGTCACATCTTCTTATGTCAGTGCAGCTTTAAAGCAACATAATGCAACTGTCATTCCTCAGATTATCTATATATATATGTATATATATGTACAGTTAACGAGGGGAATGGGGCTTCTTTCGTTAGCGCGCCGCGCCGCATCCACACCTTCTGTGCATCTTCAGCCACAGGTGAACTCTTACTGATGACATCACAGTCTGTCTCCCATTAGAACGTCAGCGCCATGTAGTTCCCGCCCGAGCCACCAGAGGCCGCTGTTGTGACACAGTGTTGCTTTAATTGATGTCTAAATTCTTTGAATTATATTTTAAGTTTCTGTGTTTGCCCCCCCCTCCCCCCCCCCCATGAGATCATTGACGAAGGCAAACTGCACTGTGTGAATTGTTTTCTTGTCAGTCACATTTCATGTTCTGTTTGCTTCTCCAAACTCTCCTTCTTCTCTCTTTCTCAGGTATTCTTTCTCTCACCTGCTTTACTAACTGCCCACAAACTTTGGTGTTTCACATTCTTCTGTCGCCCCAACATTTCCTCTGAACGCACCCGAACCGGCCCACGGATGCATCCGCCATGTCTGTTTTCTTTTTTCCTGAACTTTTGTGTCACATGTTTTACTTTTTTTTTTTTTTTGTGGGGGTGTGACGTCTTTTTGTATAAAGATCTTTTAAAGGCTTTAATCTAATCTAGCGGACTCGGCAGCGTCTGAGCCGTCACATGTGAGAGACTTTCAGAGACTCTCCTGCGTGCAGCCAAACAAAACTGCATTTCCCATGCTGCTTTTGTACGCAGCACCGGCCTTGAGACTGCAAGGCTGCGCTCACGCTCTGGTTCCTGCGTTGTCATAGATTCGTCAGCCCCCCTCATTGCCACGGCAACCTGAACCAGGAGGACAGCTTCTGGTCCCAGGCCCTGCAGGACCTGGAGACCTGCGGCCAGTCAGAGATACTCAGGGAGCTGGAGGTAGGCCTGCCTGCTGCCCCCCCCCGCTGCTCCTGTTCCTGTCCCCCATCTACTTTGTCCTACTCATGTATTCATAGGCCGTGTCAGCCCAGAATACCACGCCAGATGAAGCATTATGATAATCGCTAGAGTGTGTAATCTGTTATTAAATCTGACAAGACAGGAAGGGCACCTGCTGCCATACTGACCGAGGAGGCTGTTTCCACGCTGGCCGGGCCTCTAATCAGGATCTGTGCATCTGCATGACAGATTATATATATGAGCGGACTTCTTTTAGTGCACAATAATCTAATAATCTGTGTGCTCTTGCAGGCATCCATGACAGGTAGTGCTCTTAGTCTGTACCTAGAGGAGACCAAGACCAACGAGGACTCCCTGTTTCAGTCCGAAGTCAGTCCCATTAAACAGGAGGGGGGCCACGTGAAGTCCAACAACATGAGCAGCCTGAGCGCGTCCACCGGAGTCAGACGTGTGGCGTCCCGGGGCAAACTGGACCCGTCTGATGTTCTGTCTCCTACTGGCTTGGCACTGCACAAGGTAGATGAGTGCAGGATGTCACCAAACTGTTTAAAACACAACGAATGTTTATATGTGGGTCACGTGGAACCGGACCCGCTCGATACCTGGCCCGTCAGGACTCCGGTCAGCGCGCAGCATTCCCTGAGCCGCTGCATGTCTCTGACCCCCCCATCTGTCTGATGACATCAGCACCTCTCGCTGCAGATTTCACTGATAGAGGCAGAAACAAGACGGAACATTAATGTGGAACATAATAATGTTTGGAGTCGACACATCTCGCTTGTTATCGTGGAAAGTCATCTTGACTCGGTGTGTTAAACGGAAGCTCCTGTTTGGTTCTGGTAACACACGCTGACCTTGATGTCACGGGGTCGAAATATAGAAGGAATGACTATAACTGTTTGGTATAAACAAGACACAGACACACCTGCTGTGTGTGTGTGTGTGTGTGTGTGTGTGTGTGTGTGCGTGTGTGTGTGCTGGGGGGGTATCTTTATTTATAATATAGATATTCATACAAACATTGAAACAGATGAAGTGTGATGAAGAATTGTCTTTTATGAAACACCAAATATCACAAATTATATCTTTAAATTAGTGAACTGCCCCTTTTTTTTATAAAGTCTGAGTTCTTCACTTTACATGTCATCTGCATCAGTTGACCTCCTGTCCTGAAATCATTCATTGAGGTGGATGTTTGACTGTCTGACTGCAGGTGACGGTCAGGAAGGACCGCGACAGCTGCGACTTCGGCTTCAGCGTCTCTGACGGGCTTCTGGAGAAAGGAGTGTTTGTTAACATGATCCGGCCCGACGGCCCAGCGGACCGGGCGGGGTTAAAACCATTCGACCGCATTCTTCAGGTGACAATTCTGTCTGTCTGTCTGTCTGTCGTCACTCATCACCCACAAACACAGCGTGTCTTCAGGGTCTCAGTAGATTAAACAAACATACTCAGTGCGGTTACATGCAACAATTAGCATCGTACAAGACAACTACAAGACAAGATCTGGGTTATGCAAATGCATGTAAACAGAAGTATATCAGTTACATCGAGTCAGCATCGGACAAGCATCGGGTTTCTCGTTACCGGATAAGAGCACCTGGGTAACTCGGTAGTTACTCGATGCCAACATCATGTAAACCGGGTATCGAGAAACTCATTCTGCGCATGCGCGACAATTTCCGCCGGCGATTTTCACCCGGACGTGGAAGGAGACGAAGACAGCACGAGCGACGCAATAAAAGGAGGCGTTGTTCCAGGACGACGTCAAACGACACCATGGCTACCACCTGTCATGAATCTGTGGTTAAAGCTTGAAGAAATACTATATTAAAGACTATAATCGAACGCGGTCGGCGCTCTTCTTCTACTCTCACCGCAGCCAAAAGACTCGTTGTCACTTGCTGAAAGCGCTCCAGCACCACATAGCGTATCGGAGTTAGCAATGCTCCCGCCAGTTTCTCCATTGTCTTCTCCGACATGTACTTTCGTATAAGTCACAGCAGGCGGTCACAGCGGGTGGTAGGAGGTAATTTCAATACCGGGTAAGCTGCCTCATGGAAACGTACTGACAGAGGCTCTATGGCCGTTTGTTTACTTCACTCCATCCCATCTCTGTGGTCCTGTCGCAAAACCAACTTCCTCATTACGTCATCACAACAAGCAGCACGTGAATCTGTCCAATCACCGTCGCCTTACGAGTCACCTGACACCGGCCGTGCGCAATACTCGCTCCCTCAACATCACAAGCGAACTTTATAGATCATGACATTTATACCGGACAGTAACCAGTAATCAGACCCCTCCCACTGGATTTACGTATATTGACAAACCTTGTTGCTGTTTATCGCAGGGACATTAAAACAACCCCAATGTTCATTCCTCCCCCTCAGTCTTTTGAACAGACTGCTTTAGAACTCTCTGGTCCCACAGCGGTCACGTACCGGTCACGTACCGGTCACGTACCGGTCACGTACCGCCACTCACCTCTTCACAACTGATTTTAATGTATGATTGTGGAACCATTGTTGTATTATACATTTCTTAGGTAATGTTTTTATAGTCGTTTAATGATGTCAAGTGTCTGAGTCCGATGTAAAGCGCTATACAAAATAAATGCATTATTATTATTATTATTATTATTATTATTATTATTAAGTCAGAGTCATTGAACAATATCAACTGTAACAAGAACTCACCTCTGTCAGCCTCATAAATCTTCTCTACAAAAAAATGTAGTTTGCATATCCTCATATATGTATTATATATCCTATGCGCTGTGCCGAAGGGGAACCCCCGGGAGGAGAACGTGATGGAGGTTGTTCTCAGCTAACGTTAGTTACATTGAATGCATATTGAATGAACGGCTAACGCAGCTGCAGCTTCTCTTCAGCTTGAGTAAATACGTCTGAATATCAGAGTCACACAAAAACACAGCAAAATGGGCGTTTGTTATACAACGAGCCACGAGAAACAGAAACAGTGCGTCCTGGCTACCCGGAGGCTGAAACAAAACAAATCCAAAGCTGAGATAGCCTCCAGCTCTTCTACATTTCTTGTTGAAAGAAGCCAGCACACACAGGGATTACTTGCTTCATATGATGTTATTTACCATGTTCTTCTCTTTAATACATCTGCAGCTGCTCTTGTGAGTCCCAACATGTGTGAGATGGAGATTTGAGTGTTTCTTGTGTTTGTTGCTCATCTCATAGGTGATTTGAGCTTTCGATTCCAAAGGAGCACAAACCTGTTAATTCTCTTCTCTCTATATCTAGATATCTCTATTTAGTGTCAGAAATCTAAACTTTTCCGTCATGAACTTCAACTGACTGCGTGCAGGTTTGCACACGACCGTGTTGCGAGTGCAGATAGACGTGATTATGAATAAAATAACAGAGAATTTTAAACATGCATGAAGAAAAAGAAGCTCATATAAGCAGCAGAGGCAGAAGGGCGCCAGGTCGGCTTGACATGTTACATAACTATATGTCTTTAAATACCATGAGTGCATAATTAAATATGTGAGTGCCCCGGTGGCAGGAGGACATGTCGCCCTGGGTTACATGAAACAAGGTTACTGAGAGAAGTCAGGTTACAGCAGGGAGTGAGAGAACAGGAGGACGAGCACTGCGGTAACTAGGTTAGTGGGGGAAAACTAAAGGAAACAGGTTTATATCCACAGCTTGTTTTCTTGCTTCAATGAGGCACTTCAAGTTAAAGTAAATGATTACCTGTCGCTGAAGACGGCGGCGTGCCCAAAGCGGTTGACATCCTGGAAAAGGTCCGGTCGAGGCAGCACTGTCCACTCATCACACGCTGGGATGAAGAGCAGAGAAGAGAGGTCAGATGTTTGACCTGCTTCCCACATATTTAAATAAACATGGCTTAAGCAAAGTCAGCCGAGGCGCCGCGGGTGGCCAGCGAGACATTCATATCCCTGCAGCTCATATCAGACTCATGTCCCTCGTGTCAATCACTGCGTCAGTCAACGAGGTGTCCTCGTCCCAGACACTGAGGGTTTGACTGACATCCGGCAGATCAGACCTTCGACCATCCTTCACACATCACAGGTGTCTGGCTGCTTCTGCCAAAGTAGGAATACGCCAGACGCTTTCCACGAAGGTCCGTTTTACATCAACCAGCAGTCACTGCTCAGCCTCGGCTCTGCACTCTCCTTTGGAAAGTCTCTAGTGTTTGTCCACAGACTTGATGGATGTGTCACAGTTGTTGTTAAACCATGTTGAACCCATCTACCCCCAAAATCTAACTGGTCCTTCCTCAGTCCGTGCTACACCCCTCCAACAAAGTTCGATGGTAATATAAAACATAAACCGACCAAGCACTTTATGTGGACCACATTGAGATTTTAATGAGAACGTTTACAACAGAAAGTAAAGAAAGAGAAACAGTCACAGGAGAATCAAAGGGCCTGAGGCAGAATCCAGCGCTGCCTGGTCCTCTGGTTCCCTCTTGCACTGTTAAAAACTTAAACTCAGTCGTAAGGGAGGCTCATAGCGAGCCACAGAGGCCTCAAGTTATTGGTTCAGAATCAGCATTTCAAATACTGTATTTCAGTGTGAAGAAGTGTCCAACTACGTCATGAAATCAGTCACTGAAATGAGTGTGTGTAACCTGGATGTAACAAAATAAACTGACTTTTAAACTTTGCATCATCCAATCAACCCTTAAACTAATGAATCATGTGGTGATGCAGTGTCTTAGTTTTGTTTTTCAAAGCTCTCCTATCATGAATCCATTAAAACAAAGACCTGACGTGAGGTTGAAAGCCACAGCTGCTGGAAACACTGCAGTGCATCTCCTTCAGTCTACATGCAGTGCGAGTCATCATCCTCCCCCAGAGGAGACGTACAGACACACCAGTCACTGGTAGACAGCGCCCTCTGCTGGCATACGCCTGTACTGCAGGAGGTTCGGGGGAGTTATTACAACACCATCTACCAAAGTCAGGACAGTGGACGTCCCTTAAATTCTACGCTCTAAGTGAGTTCAGCTCGTTAAGAGGGGGGCAATTAGTCCTTGACGTGCAGCTCATCTCGTCTGTAATTGCCAGACAATTACAGAGCTGCGCTGCTGCTGTCGACATCGACCCTGCAGCTGACTGGTGGAGAGAGGGGGGGTAGTTGATGTAGCTTTTTCTGTCCAATTACAAAATCTTACAGGGACATGAGGAGTGACAGGAAGGGCACAGCTGGGGGGGGGAAATAAACACTTCGCAAGTTTGACATGAATGCAAACTCACCATGGCAACAAGAGTGACCAATGTGAGCCAGGACGTGTGGTAGATTCAGACATGGGAAACTATGCTGGGAGTTAGATTCCTGTCGCACCTCTGCACGTGCAGCTACGACCCTCGCCTTCATCACCCTCCTGTCTCACAGGGAGGGGCTGCTCGTGCCCCTGAGACTAATGCTGCCGCCTGTCAATCACTGTCTTAATGACACAGGGGCCATCTCGGGCCTGCGGGGAACTCAGACCGCAGCTTCCCAATTAACGAGCGGCTTGTGACAGCAGTTCACAGCGATGTTTGCATGCGGCTAACAAAATGAGAACGCCAGTCCGGTTTCTGACAAACCTGTGGGAGTCTGTTTGGACATGATGTCACGGTTTGTAGCAATTAACTTCTTATCTTCTGATTTAGCAGATAAATAGACAAACCTTTAAAACCTGATGTTTCTTCATGCTGCCAGCGGGACGCAAACAATGTCAGCCAGGCTGATGAGTGACTGGCGTCTTTTTGCTCTGTACATGCTCGCAGCAGGATTAGTTTGGAGCGAGGAGGCTTTAAATCTTTGTCTGATGGTCTTCTGTGTGGTGCAGATGGGTGCACGCTGTAGGACAACCTTCAGGGGCAACTCATAAGGACTTTACGGGTTCGTTCCTATGTGTGGAAACCAGGCAGATAATGAGGCGAGAAGATGTTGGGGTCAGGTTCTTCCTGAAACCCTTGAAATAGTGTTTGCGCAGAGGAATTATCATGTTCAAACTGTTGCCTCAAAGATTCAGAGGCTTCACATTATATCACTGCACATTTGAGCCTCAACAGTTCCTGAAATTGGAGCTAAGCCCCCCCCCCCCCTCTCAATCCTCCAAAATCACTGGACTGGATTTAGCGGGCTCTGCTGGTGCAGAGTGGTAACTACACAAGACTGGGACAGAGAGGACGAAGCTACCGAGACCTCCTTTGTTCCTACGTTTCATGTCATTTACATTCAGATAAAGAAGCTTTAATATGCAACAATTAACTTCCAATGCAACTCAGATCTTCACCTTCAACCAGGCAGGAGACACAAGTCACACAAACACACAACAAGTGTGAACAGACCCTCAAACACACATACAACTCTACATATTATTAGGGGGTTTATGTAGTTTGGACCCTCTGTTGCTCCAGCGACCAACAACAACACACTGCAGCCATCGAAGCAGCTCCCCCATGTCAACCTGTGCAACAGCACAAATGCAAAGCAGCACAAAATAAAATGATGCACGCTCAGCAGAGAGTAAAGCTGAGGAAGCAGACTGTAATAGCCGCTGCGGTTGTGTGTGGTGTGTGTGTGGTGTGTGTGTGTGGTGTGTGTGTGGTGTGTGTGTGGTGTGTGTGTGTGGTGTGTGTGTGTGGTGTGTGTGGTGTGTGTGGTGTGTGTGTGTGTGTGTGTGGTGTGTGTGTGTGTACGTTACTGACCGAGACTGTAGGCCAGGAAGTCGGAGGAGAAGCACTTGGCGCCGTGGCTCATGGACGTGTCGTTGTGCGTGTTCCCTCCAAACACCAGCATCGTCCCGCTCACCATCACCGCCGTGTGGAGGTACCGGAAGAAGCCGCTGTCTCTCAGGATGGTCCTGCAGACACGAACATGTGACGGCTGTTATATACGGTTATCAGACGAGCAGCGTGGCGGCTCGGAGATGATCTGGTCTGGTAGAAAAGACCCACGATGCATTGCAGTTCGGTCTTTGCACAGCCAGTTTAAACCGTTGATACACTACATTTGAATGACGGCACATTTTCTTGTCAATGAGTTTCTGATAATAAAGTAAAATAAAGTACCATGACTGAGCTCTGATGTCCTACAAATATCGTCTGTCCAACATGAAGCTCACCATTTCTTCTTGTCCACGTCTAACTTGTACAGATCCCCCGCCAGGCCGTACTTGTTGGCGCTGAAGGCCTTGTAGCCCCCGTGAATGTAGATGGCTCTGGAGCCGGGGTCGAAGACGCTGCTGTGGCCGTAGCCGCCCTGGACCAGCGCCCCGTCCGTGGTCACCGTGCTCCACGTGTTCTTCACTGGAGGGCCACACAAACACGTGTTGAGCAAACAGAAAGCAGCCACAGGTCCAACAGCCAGACAGAACCGACCACCTACCGATGTTGTACTCCTGGACCCGGCTGATGTAACCGTACAGAGGACAGTGTCCGAACACAACCAGCATGATGGGACCGTCTCCCTCCTCCACGGAGGGCACGATGTGGGCCGAGTGTCCGACCACAGCGTACTGGTCTTTGGCCCGGGGGCTCAGCAGGACCCAGGTTTGGTTCTGGATGTGGAACACCCAAAGCTGGCTGGACACGTTTCCCGTGGAGTCGATTTTCCCTCCGTACATGTAGATCTTTCCCTGGTGGAGCAAACCAGGAGATGTGGTGTTGGGGGATGAGAGCACAGCAATACATGGAAGAACAGAACTAAGTTATTGTTTCTACACGGGGTTCAGCTTTGTCTTCAACGCTCTCATTGGCTCACAAGTCACATTCACACACTGTGATGCAAGTTGTGCTTTACAGACTCAAACTCTCTAATCTCAAAAAGCAAAGCGCGTCTTCCTCTGTAGCTCTAATTTATTATTCCATCAGCATCTTTGTGGCAGAGAAGAATCGACTCCTCCACTTCACTGCTTAGATTTATAGAAGAGACGACACAGCTGAGAGCACCAAGATACAATCTGCTCTCCTCTGATCAGGCAGCGACACTCAGCAGAGGAGATCATGTGCAGATACTGCTGTCAGAGTGTGTGTGTGTGTGTGTGTGTGTACATATGTTCCTGTCGACTCGTAGTTCATGTGCATTGCTGCAACGCTGTACGTACCTCGTGAAGAGACAGCGAGTGGCCGTATCGGGGTGTGACAGTGTTCACTGAGGGGTCAAGGGTCAGCCAGCTCTTGGTGCTGAGGTTATACCTTCAGAAACAGAGGGAGAGATGGTGACCACGGCTGAACAGCTTCAAGGACTGATCTGAGGGACGCCCACTCTCTCCTACAGGCGTTAGGCTCGGACCCCGCCGGGCGTTAGGCTCGGACCCCGCCGGGCGTTAGGCTCGGACCCCGCCGGGCGTTAGGCTCGGACCCCGCCGGGCGTTAGGCTCGGACCCCGCCGGGCGTTAGGCTCGGACCCCGCCGGGCGTTAGGCTCAGCGGGGTCATTATCCTCTTCATCAAACCTCCTCTGTCCTTCAGTGAAGCTTCTCTACTCTTACCTATTCGTCCTTTAACTTGTCACCCGTCTGCATGTCAAAGTAAACAGAGGTGGTGCAAAGTCAGAGTCTGTCTACAACCCTCAGACACAGCAGGGGAACACAGGCAGCGTTCCAGGGTGGAGTTCAGGGTGAGGAGCATCAGCCCATCCTGTAATTTGATGGTGTAATTACACCTTCAGTCTGTGGCTGACAGCCGTCTGCACAGAGCTGGAGTTTCTTCTTGTTGATGCTCAACAGACGAGTCGTCCTGCGGCGGGTTCGTCTGACGCCAGATGTGACTTCACACTCGGTGGAACAAGTCACAACTGTTTACATGTTTACAGCAGCAGAACTCACAGCTCCCCCCCCTCCCCCATCTCTCTCCCTCCCTCTCTCCCTCTACCTCCCTCTACCTCCCCGTCTCTCTACCTCCCTGTCTCTCTACCTCCCTCTCTCCCCCCGTCTCTCTACCTCCCTCCCTGTCTCTCTACCTCCCTCTCTCCCCCCGTCTCTCTACCTCCCTCCCTGTCTCTCTACCTCCCTCTCTCCCCCCCTCCCTCCCTCTCCCTCCCCCCCCCCCCCCCTCCCCCCCCCCCCCCCTCACCCCCCCCCCCCCCCCCCCCCCCCCTCCCCCCCCCCCCCCCC
>CAAKHC010019707.1:4018-18214 GCA_901007825.1 Macroramphosus scolopax | reverse complement strand
CCGTTGGACATATCACTTACTGATTAGTTCTTATTTCTGTTGATTCATCTCCACATCTGTACTTATTCATGTGTTGTTATATTTCTATAAATGCTCGTTACTGTGTTCACTCTCCACTTTGCTGCTGTGATGCTGTAAATTTCCCCGTCGTGGGACGAATAAAGGTTTATTATATATATATACTTATCTTATATTCATTGCCAATGTAACTGTCTTCAAAGCGTAACATTGATTTACCATTGGCATGTTATTCATTTCGTACGTTCAGCTCTTCTAGTAGTTCTATTCCCTGATGATAACAACTAAATTATGTAAGTATCATCCACGGTCAAAGTTTACCTCGGAGAATGCAAATATGAGAGTGCATGAGTGTCGTTTTCATGATGAAATATGAAATGTGAAACTGTCTCCGAGCAGGTTGATTATCATGTCAGGCACGCCGTCTCCAGCGGCCGTCAGATGGATCCTCCCACATCTGTCACCCGTGCAGATCACATTGTCTCCAGATTGTATCTGTGAGAACAGCCAGCAGTCTGTTTGATCCCTGTTGCCTTTTCATTTTTTGGCATGATGTTATTATCTGTGGCGCTGCTGCTTCTCTCCTCCGTGTGTCACATCATCCTCTTTTAATCTCTCTCCCTCTGTCTTTATTTTGCTTCAGGTTTACCGTCACTCCTACATGGCTTCCTACAGTATCTACAATATTCAAACACGGTTAGTGCTTTGTCTTCCTCGTATCTGCTGTGTGGAAATGACCCCTCATCATCCTGGAGGGCCATTTTGTACAAAACAAATTATATCAGTAAAGGATTATCAACAATTTACAATGGTGGAGTTGAAGAAACCTTTGACCACTTTGTCGTCCTCGTCCCAGAAGTTTCCTGTCACTGATTTCTGCAACATGCAGGCTCACCACAGCTGGAGCTGAAGTTTTTAAACGGGCCGTCGCACCCCGCACGCGTTGCAGCGTGCATTATTGACCGCAGTGTTAATCTTAACATTTGGCGGGGTTAAAACTGTCGGGTTGGATCGCAAAATCTTAGCCCCGCCCCTTCCACTCTGTCATGAAAACACACTTCGTCCTCCAACATGCATCATCAAGGCCTTCAGACTATTCTGACCCAATAAATAAAAGTACTTGTAACAGTATACCAAAGCTCAAACAAGACATCACTAGCTGAGATCTAATATTTCTAATAAGTCACAAATCTTATCAGACATATGAAGTTTTATGAAGCATCTGATCAGGCGGAGCCGAGTTATAACAGGTTTGTATCTTATGGCGATAACGTCCAGGTCGTGTGACAAAAACTCAAACGCTCGTCTGTACGTGGACCAAGGTTGATGATGGTCTGCTGTAATTTCTAGGAGGAGCTTGTCTAAACAGGACAAAACACAACAACATCATGACTTTAATCCAGTATGGCAGGCTTCCTGTTGGGTTTAGGTCATGAAGTCTGTACACGTTTTGTGGGTGTCCGCATGACAATAGTGCCGAGCAGGTTTTCGTGTGTCTAAGTCAGTCACAGTGCCGGTAATCGTTTTTTGTAGATGCTGCTGTTGAGGCAGTTTTGAGCACTTGTGCATTTAACCAATCATTTCTTTGCCAGACCTGAAGTATTCGAAAAGTGTCGTTCGTTTCTTAGCATGTTTATTTGTAGCACAATCAAATATGCGATAGTGAATAGACAGAGTTCGTAGCTCCGCCCCTTCAAGCCTGTGCCATGAAAAGTTACCATATCCTCCAATATGCATCATCAAGGTCTTCTGGCTCAGGGGACCATATCTGAGAATCCGTCCGTCATCCCACTGGGTCAGAACATCACAGTTCAAACAGGTCATTTCCTGTCACCACTAGGTGGCGCTATGACTGATGATCAATATTTCTCATCAGGTGTGTTCAGGTCGGGACTCTTATCAAACATGTGAGGTTTGATGACGGTTGATGGACAGGTAGAGAAGAGGTATATAGCTGATATAACGTCCTTGGTCCTGGTTCATCTTTCAACCACTGTGTTACCAACATCTGTTTAATGGATCTGGATTTTCAGTAACAATTTGATGTTTTATCTACATGTTCTGAATTGCACATATCATCTTAATGTGGGTAAGAAGATAAACTTGTTTAATATTCTAGAGATTATATAAGCTTGTAATTCGGGGGCCCCCCTGGATCTAGTGATGACACTGTCTTTTCTCCAGGGAGGTGTGGGAGCTGGATCCTCCTGAAGTGGTGAATTCAGTCCTGCAGTACGCGGCCTGGGGAGAGCAGGGCCAGCAACTGGTCAGTACAGGCCAGAAGCTTACAGGAACTATGTTGTTTCTTTGATGCTCTGTGTGTGTGGAACCATGAACATGAGGATGGATGTTAGGTCAGAGCTACTGATGCTAGTGAGGGTTAGTGAGTGTGTTTCCTCCTTTTACTGCTCTGTAAACTGTGCAGAAAAAATGTCCTTGTGTTTCTTATCTAGAATATCCTCTGTAATCAACATATATTGAGATTCAATTTCTGAGGGAACTGAAGTAGATGCAGATGTCTCCCATGATATCTTCTTCTTCTCCACCATGCAGATGGGGAGGATCTTTGGTGGCAGCCAAATGGCTGAAACATAGAAGAGCACATTTGTGTTTACAGAAATCAGTTTAGAATCTCCTGGTATATCAAACATAACGACATGATGGTGATACAGAAGTGCACACTAGACATACATAAAGACTTTGTATCTCTCAAGTGAGAGCCTCAATACGTGTGAAACAAAGTGTTATTGAGACATTAGATATGGTTTCATATTTCGGCAGTCTATTTGATTTATGGTTTTGTTTGTGTGTTGTTGTTGTTGTTGTTGTTGTTGTTTATGGGGGTATGTGTCATTCAAGCGCCAACATTTTCTTTGGCTGTACGTCTTGTCTCTTTTTAAATGGTCTCTGGTGATACAGCTGAGAAACTAAACCCCGTCCGTGTGCACACTGTTTGCCTCTTGCATTATCTTTCTCTACTCGGCCTTACTGGAGCGTTTAACCGATGGCCGTGTGTGCATGTCCTTACAGATCTACATATTTGAAAATAACATCTACTACCAGTCCGATGTCAAGAGTAACTCCCTCAGGTTGACGTCCTCGGGGAAGGAAGGGGTCATCTTCAACGGAATTGCTGACTGGCTTTATGAAGGTACACTTCAGCTTCTTTGAAGGGTGAGAGCACAGTGTGCTTGGTGATGTGTCAACATTCCAAGAGTGTGTTAGTCATGAAATAATACATAGGACTCAATTTCCTATAAATCAAAATAGCAATACATTTAAACTGCTTCATCACTTACGTTTAATGGGAAATAACCAGCTCGCATATGAATAATACAACTGGCATGATCAGGATCAAAAGCTAATATGACCATCACAATGTAAATATATTGCTGAGATTCAAACTTTTAGTACTATTTCAATGTTTAAGACACTTGATGATCTGTATGAGCTGTGGACTCGTTATCAACTGTGACGAGTACAACTGAGTTTAGAGGAAAGGAAAACACACAACCAACAGCTGAACGTTTCCATCAATGTGTTTGGACATAGAAGCTATTTTATGAACGAGACACAGGAGTGGAAAAATAAATGGAAAAGAAAATAAACAAAAATCAAGCAAAGACATGACACCTGAAGAATGAAGTATAACAGAGGATGAGATTAACAAGCAGTGGAGAAGGGGAGGATACATGTACTGACATATACACACTGTTTACCTTACTAAGGCTCGTGGAGAGTAAAGTATCATCACGTCCAGATGCATTAGAGCTGCTACCATCTGCCATATATAACAAACACATGGAATCATTTGGGTGCAAAATGATCTCAAAATTAGAGAATCTTATTATTTTTTGTATTGTATGCAAATGTCCTGCTGTACACAGGATAATCAGACAGTAGGTGAGCATTACAGTTTGAAGGCCTGATGTGTAGATGAAGAACAACAGGTACAATCTGATGACTAGTCGGGTAATTGTCAAAGCTGCAGGCTGCAGTGTGTTCACGCAGCCTCCTGTAGTGGAAATGATGAGTACTGTGTTGCTGGATTTCCTTTTAAGATGTAAAACACACACATTTGGCACAGTGTGGGTAGTTTGGGTATCCACGTTTACTGAACCACAAACACACTGAAGGCGAGAACAGCAGCTGTTTTAGTGCCTTCAACAAGGTCTGCAGATCGAATGTTGTGTCTAACAAGGCCTAATCACACTTAGAATTGATGGCTTTAAACACATCATCATGTCTTCCATCAGAGGAGATCCTTCAGACCCATGTGGCACACTGGTGGTCACCTGACGGGGAGAGGCTGGCCTTCTTGGTCCTTAACGACAGTCTCGTCCCCAACATGGCTTTACCTCGATTTACTGGCATGACATACCCTAAAGGAAAGCAGTACCCTTATCCCAAGGTAAGTTCATTAGGGGTGTAGGCGTAGGAGTTCTGGGTCTGTCATTACTCAAATCAAGGGTCAAAGGTCAGAGGGTGGAGGTCAATCCTTCAATTATAAGGTCATAACAGTCACAAGTCACAAACTTTAGGTTTCAATTCCTTTCAAGTCTGTATGTTTTCTTTGAAAATGTGATGTCATTTCGGAGCCTCCAGATATTTGGTAGAATATTATTGTTACAAGAATCTTGAATTATCTTCTGACTTTTCTTTCATCACAGTTTTGTCCATTAGCACACTGACGGTACGATAACTCGCACGCTTGATCTGATCAGGAAAATTGAAACTGTTCATCAACCAGGGCTCTTATGTTTGTAGGTTTGGGGGGGGAAGTATGTCAAATATGAAAGATATATATTTTATTTTGTTATGGCTCACATCTGTTCAGCAGAGTGTGTGTGAAGGAGTAACTGTGAATATAGTGTAGAGTGTAGAGAGATGAGGGATGTGAACCTGCTGACAGCAGCTACATTTATACAATACTTATTCATTATTAATGTTTATTCACTTCATCATAATGCAGCACCTTGTAAATCAAACTTGCTATTTTAGAACATGTTTCATGAAATATTTCCCACAGCGATGATGTTGGGCTTTTGTCTAAAGTTTGGACTGTTGGTTCTGGATGCAGGCCGGACAACCGAACCCGGAAGTGAGGCTCTATGTGGTCAATCTCTATGGCCCGACGCACACACTGGAGCTCATGCCCCCGGAGAGCCTCAAACTACGGTGAGAAGAGCTGCCCTCAGATACACTGGAGCTGCAAATTCAAATACTATTCAAAGTAGTATTCCACAATGATATTTGTCTCACAGCACAACTATTAGAGTTCATGAGATTACGGGACAGAATTTAACACGATGGATGAAAGTTATTCGGACACAGGTTCAATCCTGGCTTGAATTCTTTCTGTCCTGCTGCTTAACTGATATGATAATTGTGATTATATTGTTTTTTTCTTAGGGAACATTATGTTACCATGGTGAAATGGATCAGCAAGACCAAGACATCTGTCAGGTGGTTGAACCGGGCCCAGAACCTCTCCATCCTGACTGTGTGTGACACCACCACCGGAGCCTGTGTCACGGTTTGTGGGTGGTAGAAACAGATACAGACAAATATAGAGACACACAGATGAATAAGGCAGCACATAGTGCTCATATATACCAGGAACCCCATAGTGACAGAATGATGAAGCAGTCGTGGTGGAAGCTCAGACTATCGTAGGAAGCTAAATACTCAAGGTTGATTATCTCTTGTGATAAAATCACAAGTGGAGTCGATGCATCTACCTGATGATGACAGATCAAATCCTCCTGTTCTGGTTACTCTGGGCCTTAACTTCATTTCTTATTCAACTGTTATTTGGCTGATTTTCCTTCCATAGTCCCTCCAAATGTGGACAACCCAGCTCAGTGTTCACCCTCCAGCTGAGCTGTGGGATTCAACAAGCTGCTCATTCGGTGCGATTTGCACGGATCAAACATGCACCCTGTCGGACTGGGAATGGATCTCTGGTTAGAATAAAGTTTGTTCATGTCAGGGTCCCACGACTTTACCATGCCAAAGCCCCCAATAGTGTTAGCTGCTGACTTGGGCCCCCTTTGCCCCAACTGTGCAGAGAACTCGGCTATGGAGCTAACTGCCAAAATGTTAGGAACAGAACAGCTTGGTGGCAGATGCAGACAATTACCAGCTCCACACTGACGATGGGAGATGAATGATTCAACAGATGACCATGGCTAATACGACTGTGAAATGTTACATACTATTATATGTTTTATATGATAATAATACTGAAGGAAATGGGTTTAATTTATTAGTTTTCTATCATCTTTCAATCCAATCACCTGGTGACCTCCTCTTTGAAAACCAGGGCTGCTTTTAATCGATGATTTTGTCAGAAGAATAAATATTATGGCAAAATATGACAAAATAATCCTGCTTCCACCAAGTACAAGCAGACAGTCACACCCAGAAGAAAGGCTGTAGGTAGGATGTTGATGATCGGGGTGAATTAACAGTCTGACATTTTGCTGTGACATCTCTTTCAGAGATATGAAGAAAGCTCTGAGCTGTGGCTTTCCAAGCAGGTAAAGTTCTCTCCTTGTCCTGTGTCCACGTCGGGCACGTCTGTAAAGTGTTTGCTGCAGTGCTGTGACTTCACCAGTCAATCATCTCTATTGTAAGTCATCTCATCAATGGAGGAACATGTTAGACTGCTTGGCCTTTGACTTTATATTACATGTATATTACAAAGAGCTGTCACTTGAATTAAAGCGGGAGTAGCAAGTGACTGGCATCAGATATTAGTCTCGATACAGAACAATGTGTGCAGAATTAGAGGATCAGTCTGCTTCCTCAATTCACCTGATGAAGAGGAAACATTCTCTGTGATCAACACAACATTTGAAAAGAAACGTGTGTTCATTTGGAATGAGTGAGAAGGAAGGCAGAGACAGATGAGGACGGCAGGGTTTGATGGCTAATAGCTAATCTAGCTAAGGTGACGTCTCAGGATGCTGCGACTGCAACATGCTCACCGACATAGAGCCCACTGTCACTACGAGAGTCTAGATTTATGAAGCAGAATTTGTTTTGACCCTGACTTTGTTATTCTCAAGAGTAAACTTGTAAAATATAAAACCTTTGTGGTTCTTATTATAAAACTACAGAAGTAGGCTCGTCTTGGTAGTTCCTAACTTGGCCACTGACACTGACGACTGCTGACAACAACCAAGTTCTTTCCTCTTTTTATATTCATCAAGTAAGTGTTATTAGTATTAATGCAAGTATACTTTTCGGTGGACTATAACTGTACATATCTTCTTTCCTCACGCTTGGTGAAGCAGTGCAGAGACACTCTGAGTCAGGTGTGAAGCTCAGAGTTCACACCTGTGTGAATGAGTGAATGACGCAACATTGTAAAGCACCGAATTACCATGAAGAAAAGACTTTATATCAATGCACCATTGACTATAATGATTTCTGTTTTTGATATGTTGATTTTGTTTCATTGTGATTTGGAGGCTGTACATTGATGATGTTCAACCATACTGGTTCATACGATGAGGTGCTTCTGTCCACAACTTCTCCTGTTCATCTCGTAGGAAAAGGCTTCGTTCACTTGTCATGTCAGTAACAAAGAAAGTCTTTCCCGACATCTTTACATTGCTCATCATCATCTTTCAATACTGAAACACACATGCTGTTGCTGTCAACTGTAAGCATATTTTAAGGAACAGGAAAACGTTGATTTAGGTCCAGCTAGATGGTAAATGCTGTGAATTTAACGCTTCCTTGTGTTCCACAGAACCAAGAGCCGGTGTTCTCCAAAGATGGCAGGAGGTTCTTCCTGACTGTCCCAGTCAAACAAGGAGGACGTGGAGAGTTTCATCACATCGCCATGCTCACGACACAGGTGAGGTTTATATTAAACACAAGGGATGTACATACAGTATATACGTTTATCTGTACATCCATCCATCCATCCATCTATCTATCTATCTATCTATCTATCTATCTATCTATCTATCTATATCTATATCATCTATATCTATACTGTATGTACACACCGACACACACGTAAATTAATTCAAATAACTGACCCACTGTGTTTGTTGGTCTCAGTTCAGAGCCGATCAGAATGATGTCCGACATTTAACATCGGGGAACTGGGAGGTGACGAAGATCATTGCTTATGACGAAAACACTGACAACCTGTAAGTTCACTGCTACTTTTAACAACATGGGTTCATTCTGTAACTGTTAGATTGCTCTGGAGTGTTTGGAACAATATATGTAATATATGCTTTTCTTTTTGATATTTCAATAGATACTACACATGTGTACTTCGTTAATTAAACTCATCAAGGAGAGCACAGAGATTGTAAAGCTCAGTTTTTCATTGAATTCAGCGTGTTTGTTTGACGTTGTTGTGTTTGTTTCCTCTCAACAGTTACTTCCTCAGTACCGAGGGTTCACCACGAAGGAGACAACTCTTCAGGTTTAATTTGAATTCAGTATTTCGTATTCACAGCTGCTTCATGAAGATCATGTTTCTAATGTTTCTGTGCCCATTTCAATTCAAAATCTTTTCAATCAATATTATAATTTTTCAAATTTGCTATCACAATTTTCTCCAACATGAAATCTTATTTATCTGATTTCATTCACACATTGAAAGAAAAAGTAGTTATTTTTTATTGTCTAATTGTCATCAAGGATTATAAATTCAAATTTAACATGTTAACACATTTTTACTGCCTAATCAAAGCTGGATTACTGCCACTGTATTACAGAATTATCTTTATTAATCAGTTTGTCCTATGGTTGATCAAACTCACACAATTCTCTGATAACAGCCATTTACAGTATTTTGTAGTTTGTCACAGAGTACCAGTACTGCAGAGAGAGTAGCAGCTGCTCAAAGTTAAAGTATTTAAGCATTTTAAAACACCAACACCATGACAGCATAAACAGTTGGATAGAATGTAACGTGCTGGTGGTGGACCCAGATGCAACACAAGGGACAACAGGAAACAGTTGGTAATGTCTTTTACTCCTTGACCACGGACAGAGATACTGGCAGGCAGGACAACCCACTCCTAGAACTCCTCAGATACGCTATCCCATTCCATCGTCTCCACAGGCTGGGAGGTGGGTGATATCTGGCCCTCCAGGTCTCCAGCATCAGTGTGCTCAGAGCTGGAGTCCTCTTCCTCTGAAGACGATTCCTTCTCCTCTGGAGACCCTGGAGGAAGGTTCAATGAAGTCGTCCGAGATGCCCCTCTGGAAGCTGGAGTAGACCTTGCCGGTGTATCCGGGTGTTGATGGTGGAAGGCTCTGATGATACGGCGAATCCTGTAGGCAGGACCCCCATCGATGAGGCACGGAGGGGCCGACGGCGGAGCCTGACCAGCTTCACTCTGGAGATGTGGAAGGTTGGGTGAACTCTCATTGTCCGGGGAAGCTTGAGTCTTACTGCAGCGGTTAGCAGAACCCAGCAGAGATGCTCGTGCTCGAGCCCAAGTTCGGCAGCAGCGGTGGATAAACAACTGGACCGAAGGACAGGACACCTCCTCCTCCCTGGCTGGGAAGACCGGAGGTTGGAAGCCATAGGCACACTGGAAGGGGGAGAGCCCAGTGGCTGAGCTAGTCAATGTGTTGTGGGTGTATTCCACCCACAGTTGTTGGGCCCAGGAGGAAGGATTATGTGAAACCATGCACCTCAGGGTCGTCTCCATCTCCCGGTTCTTTCTCTCGGTCTGGCCGACTGGGGATGGAAGCCAGATGACAAGCTGACTGAAGCCCCCAGTAACGTGCAGAATTCTTTCCAGGAAATGGAGGTAAACTGAGGACCACATTATACAAAACCGGTCTACCACCGTCAAGATAGTGGTGTTATTGTCAGACGGTGGCAGACCAGCGACAAAGTCCAGAGAGATGTGGGACCACGAGCGATGAGGCACGGGCAGCGGCTGCAGGAGACAGGCAGGGGCCTGATGAGAAGGTTTGTGCTGGTTGCAGACTAGGGAGGCGTTGACGTACCCCCGGGTGTCCTCATCCAGCGTGGCCCACCAAAATCACTGTTCGACCACGTTCTTGGTCCTCTGGATGCCAGGGTGACCGGAAAGATGGGAGTCATGAGCCCACTTGAGAAGGGCCTGGGGAACATACAGACAACCCGGGGGACCGGGCTGATCCTCCATGGCAGCTCCCAGGAGACTGCAGCCACCAGACATGGGGCAGGAAGGATGGAGTCGGGCTCATGGGAAGACTCATCGACATCATGAAAGCGGCGGGACAAGGCATCTGGCTTGATGTTGCGGGAACCGGGACGATAGGAGAGGGTGAAGTGGAACCTCGTAAAGAAGAGGGACCATCTGGCTTGCCTGGAGTTGAGGCGTTTAGCTGTGTGGATGTACTCTAGGTTTTTGTGATCAGTACACACCAAAAGGTAGTTGGGTTCCCTCAAGCCAATGACGCCACTCCTCCAACGCCAATTTCACTGCCAGCAGTTCCCGGTTACCAGTCATGTCATAGTTTCTCTCTGCTGGAGTGAGTCGACGTGAGAAGAAGGCACAAGGATGAAGCTTCTGGCTGCCGGCAGCTCGCTGAGACAGAACAGCCCCAACACCCACGTCCGATGCGGCCACCTCCAGTACGAACTGCCGATCTGGATCTGGGACCTGGAGGATGGGAGCAGAGGTGAACCGGGATTTCCGGTCTGGGAAGGCCGCCTCTGCTGCTGGAGACCACCGGAACAGGACCTTGGAGGATGTAAGCGCGGTGAGGGGAGAGGCAATTGTGCTGTAGCCCTGGACAAACCTCCGGTAGAAGTTAGCGAAGCCCAGGAACCTCTGAAGCTGCTTACACGTATGTCTCTGTTGTTACACTAATGTCTCTGTTGCAATGTAGTTTAAATGTTATCCTCCCTTGTAAGTCGCTTTGGATAAAAGCGTCTGCCAAATGACTAAATGGAGATGGAAAAAAGAGAGAGAGAGAGAGAGAGAGAGAGAGAGAGAGAGGCGGGAACGACCCAACTGCATCGGCTCGACCCCATTAGATGGTAGCTCTGCTAGTCCGACTGGGCTGGCTGCTGTGGAAACTCCTCGGGTCCGACCCACAGGAAAACGTCCGGTGGCCCCCTGCTGTCTCTCCTGTCACCGTGCCTGGACACGAAGATCCACCCAAGTAGCGAGCTCAATGACCCCTTTGAGCATAACCGGAAGATCATGTGATACGAGTTCATCTTTAACATATTCTGATAATCCATTCAAGAAGGCGTCACATAAGGCAGCCGTATTCCAATTGCTCCGGTGGGCCTGAGTACGAAAGTCTTTGGCAAAGTCAGCCACAGTCCGAGTACCCTGACACAGCTGGAACAGTCCCCGCCCAGCATCTGTGCTCTCAGCCCCCAGGCTAAAAACCTTGCGTACTTCCTCTGAGAAGGCGTCTGAAGGTCCCACTTGGCTGTTCTCCACAGCCGGGCTCTGCCCGCCAGATGGTGATGGCGAAGGCCACCCTCACCTCCTCGGTGGCGAAGGTTCACGGCTGCAGGGCGAACAGGATCGAACAGTTCATGAGAAAGGGCCCACAGCCCTCAGGATCTCCAGCATAGCGCTTTAGAAAACCTTTATTCGTCCCACAATGGGGAAATTTACAAATTTTGGCGCCCCCACCAGGGGTTCGGGAGAGTCTCTGGGCGGTGAGGGCTGCGGTGCCGGTGGGGGAGGAGCAGCCGCTGGTGCTGAAGCCGCCTGCAATGTTAGCAAGGGGGCTAACTGCTGTACTTGCCGGCTAGCGAAGACACAGCGTGCTCTAGAGAAGAAACACTCCGGTGAGTGCCAGCGAATGAGGCCGCCATGTGTTCCTGCTGCTGCTGGAGGGCTCCCTCGATCTGCTCCAAGCGATTCGGTGGAGACGATGTGTGTGCCGGGGTCCATGACTGGCCTGATTGTTATGTAACGTGCTGGTGGTGGACCCAGATGCAACACAAGGGACAACAGGAAACAGTTGTTAATGTCTTTTACTCCTTGACCACGGACAGAGATACTGGCAGGCAGGACAACCCCAATAACTGCAGGCTTCACACTGGTAGATGTTCAGGAGGACTGGCCAGACTCTCAGTCAGATACAGCCTGGAGCCGGTTATTAGAGGGAACAGAAGTTCAGTCCAAAGCTGCCAAAAGCTCATAAATTAACACGTTGTATCTCGTTTGTTTAATCTGCACTAAAAATAACTGTAAGAAACAACCAGTTTGGTTGTGTACAGGACTATTATTGCTTTCACGTTGCAGTGATTTCTTGGAGTTTCGTCAGAGGTTCTGATCATTATCACGAGTCTTCATATTTACCAGAAGAACCAGCGAGTGTTGCAGGACTGCACAGTTTGAAGGAGACGCTATGCAACGCTAATACTAAAAAATAGATAATCTATCACACAAATGAAACTCGCCATGTCAAAGTTGCTGCTGAGCGACAGTCTGACGGGACACAGCTGCCAACAGACCACCAGGGATGAGATTCCTGCTGTCGAATGGGATGTAAACGACCAGGTCATTATATGTAGAGCTAATCAGAGGGCCTTCACAACACAGATGAGAAATATAGAATATATAACAGACCTCAGCCCCCCAACCCCCTCTGCACATGCCTGGTACATCCAGGATCAGGTGTGAGAAATGTTATGCATGTTGTCTTTCTTTCTTCTCTCCCTTTCAGTGTTAAAACTGTTGGTTTGTTCCCTCGCCGGTGTTTGACATGTGAGCTGAACAAGGCTCACTGTCTGTACTTCGACGCTGCCCTCAGCCCCAAACACCAGCACATAGTCCTCCACTGCAAAGGTAAGCAATCAGGTTCATCACCTTTAAGTGTTTTAAACTGAATTTAGATTATCCTTAAGTTGGAACTTAATGGGTTATACAGTTAAATTTGTGAAGTTAATTCATTTACATGATTGACTAAAAGCTGCTAAATTCACATATATTATTATTTACAGTTAAAAACAGAGTTAAAAAGAATTGAGTTCATTTAATACAGTCTGTTGATATTGATTGATTGTATGTTCCACAATGCTTTGCAGCTCAAACCGGATGTTAGAAAAGGAGCTGGATTCTATAGTAATTGAGTGATGTTGAGCAATACTAGTTTCTGAATGAATGAATGCCAAGTGATACCAAGCCAAAAGAGTGTTATTGTACCATTTTGTAAACCACCTTTTTTCTTATATAAAGTACAACTTTAATTTCCGTAGTCCGACGTCCTGTCAAGTACTTCTTGATCGTACTTATTCTACACCCTACGTAGAATGAAATGGGAGGACGAGATGTAATTATAAGATATAATTTTATTGATCTAAACTGGGCATTACATAGACAACTACTGCAGTTTTGAGCAGCATACAACCCACAATATAACAGTAGAAGAAGAGTACACAAGAAGGTTGTTCAGTACATGAAAGAACAGATCTCATCATTGAGTCTTCAAGGTGAGCGTCCAACACTCCTCGTTGGTGCTCTGTTGTCAGCTCGGTTGGACTTCACTGTTCATTAAAGGACCATGAGACAACAGTAGTCTGTAAACTTTGTCATGAAGAGAAGGCACCTCAGCTTTTCATTGAATATGCAGCGCTGACCAGCAACACACTGCATGAACTGGTGAAAGGGGATGTGATCACTTCCTGTTGTACCTATCAAAGTAAATCAATATTAGCTTAGCAAGAATTTGGACAAACTGTCTTTGAATTAAACCAAGTGTTTCGAATCAGCAAAGTAATTTGTAATTTCCACTTCTCTTTCAATCATACAAACCACAACAGAGTTTCTGTGATCCAAACAGACATGTAGCTGGAGCTAATGAGGTAAATGTGGTTTAATGTATAACTAGACAATGCAATGTCTACGAAACTCAGAGTGATTGCTGAAAGCTGAACAGCTCCGCCACACTGAAACGCTGGTTTGAATAGTTGGTTGTAATATTGATGTTTGAATGATGTATGGTGGATTTGAATTGTTCAGTTCTGATATTAAAGTGTAAAGGCTCTATGAAGAAGGTTTGTGGAATGACTGAACCACGGAGACGCAGGACTCAAACACAGGGACAAGTCAGCAACAGTCTTCACTTGGTAAAGCAGGTTCGGTCCACCGGTGTCTGTCCAAGACAAACAAACCCCACAGGGAACAGGCAACAGATGGAACACTAGAATACACAGGGAGACGCTGGACC
>CAAKHC010019705.1:6088-23950 GCA_901007825.1 Macroramphosus scolopax | reverse complement strand
GTATTACTTTGGCTATATTTCTAAGGTGGAAGAATGATGTTTTGGTCACTTTCTTTATATGGGATTTAAAATTTAAGTCTGAGTCTATGATAACTCCAAGACTTGTCACTTCAGGTTTGATCCAGGAAGTGAGTTTGCCCATGTTACTCATCAGCGTTTCTCTTTTTGCTATCGGGCCGACAAGTAAGATTTCTGTTTTATCCTTGTTTAGTTTCAGAAAGTTATTGTTCATCCACTGGTTAATTGCTGCAATACAGTTAGTAATGGAGCGTATGGCTGTTACATCATTTGGCTCGGCAGAGATGTATATTTGTACATCGTCTGCGTAGCTGTGGAAGCTTACATTATGTTCTCTGATAATATCTCCAAGCGGCAGCATATATAAGGAGAACAGTAGAGGACCCAGGCAGCTCCCTTGTGGAACCCCATAGCAGGTGTCATGTTTGCTAGACACGTGGTCTCCAAGCCTGACGTAGTATTGCCTATCCTTGATATATGTCTTGAACCATTGTAATACACTGTCCGATAGTCCAACTAGCTTTTCCAGCCGATTAACCAGGATATCGTGGTCTATCGTGTCAAAAGCGGCACTTAGGTCTAAAAGGACTAGGATTGAGACCTTATTGGCATCACAGTTTAGTCTGAGGTCGCTGATTATTTTGGTGAGGGCGGTTTCAGTGCTATGGCCTGCCCTGAAGCCTGACTGGAATTCCTCTAGGATGTTGTTCTCTTTGAGAAAGATATTTATTTGAGCAGAGACAATTTTTTCGAGGATTTTGCCTATGAAGGGGAGATTAGATATAGGTCGAAAACTGGTCATAGCATTGCTATCAAGGTTAGGTTTCTTTAGTATGGGTTTTATAACCGCTGTTTTGAATGCATCTGGGAAGATACCAGTCAGGAGAGATGTATTTATAATTTCTAGTACATGATCTGAGACACTGTGGAATATTCTCTTAAAGAAGGCAGTGGGTATTGGGTCAATGCATGAGGTTGAGGAGTTACACTCCATCACAGTTTTATACAGTTCAGTTGATGTAATGCAGGTGAATGTTCCCATGGTTACAGCACAAGGTTTGTAAACAGTATCCGTGAATGTGGTGGAGTTTATGCTGGATCTGATTGAGGTAATTTTGTCATTGAAAAATAGTGCCAGCTCCTCACATTTAGCTGCAGAGGGCTGTGGGGGGGTGGGGGCAGTGTTGAGCAGCTGGTCAATAGTATAATTGGTTTGTCTCATTTGTAGCTATATAAAGTTTCCTCACCCGCTGGATGAACAGGCCAATGAAGTAGCCCAGGTTCAGTGATGTAACCGGTGCAGCTGTCTGCACTCAGATTGTTATCAGGGCGCTGAGTGTGGATCAATCTTTCCTTTTATTCATAGAAAGCTTTTTCATGAATCTATTAACCTCCTGAACTGGGAGTGAGAGCTCCCCTCTGGGTCTCTACAATATTACCAATATGCTGTTTCTTACTATTTGTCTGTATCTTCATCAACAACCTTTGTTGTGTCAGAATACGATCGAATACACGACAACATCCGCAGGTCATTCTGTGACCGTGGACTCATAATGATCCTGAGATCTTGGATATGTTCAAGGGACCATGATAATAGTGCCTGACTGACAGATGTTGCCATGTAGAGTTGTGATGCATGAGACACCCTTGAACAAGTCGAAGCTTATGAAATGATCAGGTTTATTAGAAATGAGAACAATTGAGATAATAATGTATTATCTACATCTACTTACCGCCATGGCTTGGACTTCATCGTCATGACCTTGGTGATAAGCCACCAAAGTAAAGGCATTGCAGCCATTTTTCTTTTGTCGTGTCCTGTTGTTTCTATCTCAAACTAAAAATGTTCTGATTATGATGGTTAGATGTCAATTTCCACTTCTGTTGCAGCCGGTCACAAACAGAGACGTGGAAACAAAGTCTGTTTGGATGCAGGAGCTCAAGGTGTAGTTTACCTGCATAAAATCAAAGGTCACAAAGAGCAAACACCACAATCGTCTTCCTCAACTAACAGAGCTTCACACTGCTTCGTCAAATAATAACTACGGTAACAACACAAACTGAGGTTCCTTGACTACCATTGAAAACAGGTGAGCAACAAACAGGAACCTGATTAACATTAAACACAGGTGAGCACAAAACAAGGCGGGAACTGAGAAGGGAGGGAAAACTAAACACTGGGGAGGATGAACGGATGGGATCTGTATCTGCTGCTGGAGCGGGAAGCCGGACTGGAGGAGCTGCAGGGACGGGAGCAGGCCCAGTGGACGGGAGCAGGACCAGTGGGCTGGAGCAGGACTAGTGGACTGGAGCAGGACCAGTGGACTGGGACGCTGTGGATGTGACACAGCCTCGTCAATCGACTTCGTTCACCTTAAAAATTCTGTTGCAGCCTCATCAATCGACTTTTCCACTTAAAAATTGAAATGACTTGAAGTACATAAACACCTTTCAAACTGTATAGAAACTAATTTCACACTTGGTTACACACACTCACACTCACACACACACGCACACGCACACACCATTAAACAACAGTGTGATTAAGCACACCACAGTTCAGACCAGAAGCAGCAGGTTGGTGTTGGTATGCTTTGAGAGCAGCAGGAGTTGTATCCACTGTGTATGAAGGCTGCTGTAAGTGCTTATCTTATCTGTGGTTCAAAGTATTGTTCAGAAACACCCCTGCGTTTATATATTATCCTTCATGCAAAGCCCTTTTTATATGGACGTGCATATGATTGTGCAGAGGAAGGGTTAAATGGACTGATTTCATTGTAATATCAATTAATCTACTTTCACCGTGAACAAAAACCCGTCCTTACATGTATTTTTAATGATTTCCCACTGTGTATTATCATAAAGCAAAGTGTAGGAGGAAATGTGAGCAGAGGCACAGAATGAGGGCACATTCCTGCTATCATGGAGGCAGCAGGCTTTTGTAGCTGCTGCGGATCCATGATTGGCTTCATCTGTGCAGATGGATCATCCTCTTTGTCCCATTTTGCATTCAGCAGACTTGCTGACATTCGTTCAGAATGACGCTTTTCATCTTTACAAGGCTCGATTCAACTCTGGGTGATGTGTGACGATAAATGTGACTGCATTGGTGCTGACACCTAAAAAAATCACTTTACAACACATTCACAGACACATTCATACACTTTAAGGTACATAAATGTAAAGCGTCTCTTAATCTGCGTAGAACTCTGAACACCGCCGGGAAGTTCTGCAGGTGCCTTGTGATGTTAGATATCTGCTTGATTTGTGAACTTTATATGTTCTGTAGAGACATTAGTAACATACAACAAATGTAGAATATCCATCCGTCCGAGGTAGTGACCAGGTAGCCAGGGGTCGAGACACGGGATGGGGTCGCTTCTCTGAGCAGTAAAGGGCTCATCATGCCCTCATCCAATTCCTCGGATCGAATGAGAAGTAGAAATATTCTGGTATTGGATATGTCCAACCTCACGTACATGTTTTGTATGAGGGAGGAAACCGGAGGACCCGGAGGAAACCCACGATTGCTCCCAGGAAGGACCTTGCTGGTGTCGTCTCGTTCCTGAACTTCAGTTATGAAGAACTCCATACGTGATCGTGACTTCCCGATGAAAAGGAACAGAATCTGGATCGGAACCGGACGGACGCTCCAAGACTGTGTCCTGAGTGACAGACGGTCTCCTGATGCTCCCCGATGGGATGAGATTTAGTCTTTTTGAATCTTGGAGGATTTGTTTGGACACGGCGCCGCTGTCTGGGAAGCAGTGCAGCATCATAATCTGTTTTGCATGGCGTAAAGCAGAGAGACAGGAAGGTGGGGAGAGGAAGGGTAATCTAGGGACAGCTTTGCATTTCTTTTCTTGAAACACACAAGAGGACTGCAGGGCCTGATTGTAAACACTAAACCAGGATAACACCGACTACCTTTTGTATTCATACCATTTTCTCTTTACAATCATTAGAAGGGCCAAATGGTCAATTTGGTAATGATACAATACATTAAGTTTTACAGCCAACATTTATCTGATTGTGTCGTTTATTTCAGATTCTTTTGCTCCAAATGTCTTTATTACATCACCCTGACAGCAGGGCTCGAAGGACGACTGCGTCAGATTCTATAGCTTTCTATGAAATTTGTACAATTATTCAGTGTACTTATTTTTAGAGTCAAATTTGGGTTGGCTCACTTCCTGTACATACCCTCATAGCGGCCCCATGACTTGCTCTACTGCTGACTTAACATTTGGATCGTCCATGTCGGCAGAGCTTCAGGGCTGAAACACCACAACTAGCATGGATGTATTAATGTACGTTGATCTTTACTGAATTTTGTGTAAATCAGCGATATTTGGAATCACATGATTATGCAATGAGAAAAACACATGTCAGCAATTAATATGAATATTTATTACAATACTGACTATTAATAACTATGTGAAGCATGATTAATACAATTCAAGGCAAAGAGAAGGTGGAATAAACTGGAGCAAAGGAGTTGTGAACATGGCGAACTTCAAATATCTATTGGGGATAACTTGAAGCTGACTCATGATATTGGAGGTAAGTCCACTGCTGTAATGTTTGACTGCCAAGAGGTGTTTTCAGGAGGGCCGAGGCTGCTTGAGTCTCCAAGCAGGTCCTTCATGCATCTTTACCACCAGGGGCTGCTCACTGATGAGGGGATGGTTGCCGGGCGAGGAACAGCAGGGCATTTCCGTTGATGTTGCCTCGCATTGATCGACGGACGATTCTGGGATGTGAGGCTCGTAAAGTTGCAGCAAAAAGATTTGACATCTACGAAGAGGAGAAGCTCTTTGAGGACCGGTCTGCTTGGACAAAGAGGGCAGCAGCTTCTATCATTTCTACAGCTATAAGGTGGAGTTTTCTGGAGAAGCAAAGATGCTCCCAGGTGTCAGGTCAGGTGTTAACGAAGCATTCATGTTAATGAATTTTATTTCACATCTAAGAATCAGAAGAACGACTTCTGTGTAACTCAAATATAGTTTGACATTCAACTCGCATTAAATGAAAGAATTTAAAGAATTCCTCTGTTTTTTGGAGCTCTGGACAGTTTTACTACGCTTTCATCATAAAGCTAGAGGATAAGAATGAAATGTATTTCAACATCATCTACTTAGTGTTCAAGGGACCTGCACAGTTCAGTCTCACTAAGTGATACACTTATCCAGGTATATCTGTCTTCACCCCGGA
Organism: Macroramphosus scolopax; assembly: GCA_901007825.1. NCBI lineage: Eukaryota > Metazoa > Chordata > Actinopteri > Syngnathiformes > Centriscidae > Macroramphosus > Macroramphosus scolopax. The sequence continues at coordinate 18,718 of CAAKHC010019705.1, read as the reverse complement.
GTTATGAGGCCCGGATGTATCCAAAATGTGGATAATGGGCATTTTACCGCAGTACACTCCGTCCTTTGTTTACATAGTTCTTTGAGAGCTTTCGCCTGAATGGAAAGACTTCGGAAGAGGTCACCAGTCTGGTCATCCTGAGGGTCTCTACTTCTGTCTCGTCTGGCTCGACTCCCTCAGACAACAAACAGTTATTAAGAAAGTCTTTGTTTCTGCTCTGAATCAGAAGCAGGTTGTGATCATCGTCACAGCAGAACAGGCATCTCTGAGCCTGCAATCATTACCTGTACTTTCTGAACTGATGCTGTTGTCTGTCTGGACGTCAGCAGGATTATTATTTAAAACAGACTCATGCAGCACGTGTGCAGCCTCGGCCAGGCAGTATTGGAGCATTGAGTATAAGAGTGGAACCATAGAATGTATCAAATGAGTGTTCATCGCCAACGTAATTGGTTTTTAAATCCCAGGTTTAAAACTTTGAGTTCAGGGTTTTGGCTCTTTGCAACCTTGGATGATGATATTTACATGGTGGAGGTGAATAGGACACAAGGGAGCCACGCTTTAATGCAGTTAGGACCATTATTTACAAAATGATGATGTACTGTCGGGATTTAGACCTAAAAGCTCATTAGAAAATATTTAAAGAGGTAATAAATCAACTGAGAAGCAGGTGATTAGCTCCTAGATGTCGATACAGACTCGCCCCCTGCTGCTCAATAGAAAGAATGCAGGTGTGTGACAGTTCCGCATTGTCTTTACTTTTCAGACCATTAAACTCTTCAGTCTATGACAGGATTCAAATCACATTTTTTTCTGTTTACATTGTGACATACAGAATTTAATTGATGGAATGTTCAGTTAAATTAATGCTAATGGCGTTATTAGGCTGATTATTCAGATCCTCAACGCTTGGCCTCATTTTATAAATGTAAAAGAACTTTTTTATTCCAGTGCGATGTAAACACCATCCGTCTCCCTCTCGCACAGACCTCTTAACATTTCCCTTTGACAGTAGGCAGAGCGGGATGTCGGCCCTGTGAACTCTGCCACAGGAGGTCATTCTTCTGTCAATTTAATTATACAAGACAATGGTTGAATCCAGCAACCATCTCACCACCGCCTGCTCCCTCTGTCAGGAGCAGAACTAAGATCTGCCTGGACCACTGCCCTGACATTTACTAAATGTGTGTGTGTGTGTGTGTGTGTGTGTGTGTGTGTGATGTGAAACAAGCGAAGCTTATTCTCCAGGCTAATGAAGGAGGTTGACAGGCTTTTTAGCTCCTGGACTGCAGCGAGGCAGGAGGCTGAACATTCTGACACTAATTGCAGGTATATAGTCACTGAGTGGACCAATCAGAGCTCATTATCTCTGTGCGTGTTAGTTGGTGTGTGTGTGTGTGTGTGTGTGTGTGTGTGTGTGTGTGTGTGTGTGTGTGTGTGTGCATACTAAAGTGGTACATTTACATCGAGTCTTTCTACCCTAACAGAAATCAAAGCGCCTTACAATGTCGCCTCATTCCCGTATTCTCACACACATTCGCAGAGCGTCAGGAGCCCTTCGGGCTTCAGTGCCTTGCACGGACGCTGCGGGAGCCAGGGGATTGAACCGGTAACCTTCTGATTCAGAACGCTATCTTTTCCTCCTGAGCCATGCCATCCCCGTGTGTGTGTGTGCATGCGTGTGTGTGTGTGTTTGTGTGTGTGTGTGTGTGTGTGTGTGTGTCAGCGGGCACTGAAGAGTTGAGAGTAGAAGTTTGCTGAAAAGAAAGATTTGATTGTGCTCGTCCGGAGAGCAGATTAATGGATCATTCACTGGATTAAAGACGTCCATTCATTCTTAATTAGGTTCTTGTTTCAGCTGTTGGATTATATTAGTTATGCTTATCTGTCAGAACTCATTAATCTCAAATCATCAACATGGACTCAAATGAACCTGCACTATTGAAATTATAATTTAATGTCATGTAATGTGACTAAACAGAAAAATATCAGTCATTTCTAATATGTGAACAAGACAATTGTGATTAAACTGACACGTCGGGGTCAGTGTAGGTGAAGTCAGAGGATGTCCAGATGATACGATACCAAACCAACATGTACTGACTGTCCATCCATTAGATGCTGAACTATTTCAGCATGAGTGACTTTTGTTTATTGTGTTATTGGAGGAAAAGTTGCACTGATATTAAATTCAGCAGGATTCAACCTCACATTGTTACATTCTACTTATTTTTAGATATTTTGAATTCCAGAGATCAGACGGTGTTAGAGGGAAACTCTGACTGGTGCGAGAGAGTCTTGTTTGTTTATTCCAGCGACCAACCAACCATCAGAAGTTGATTGCCTGAGCGTATTCTCATCAACGAACTCCCCTGCTGGGACGCATGAATGTTTGAACATGTCGAAGCAACGTCTCCCAGTGTTGTTGATCTCTGTCAGTCCGGACCGTCCCTGCAGCTTTGGACGAGTCACCGGAGCCACAAGGTCCAACGTATTCTGCATCATGAAGTTTTGTTTTCCATTTCCTTTCGTTTGTTGTCCGTTGAACTTGATGACGGAGTGATGGACCAGGGAGGAATCCATTAAATCTTGTCACTTTCACACAAGTGCTCTTCTACTTCGGTGCTTGTTTCTGATGTGTAACTAGTGGCTGCGATAATATGGTTGTAAATATCTGACACAGACACACAGACTTACGCCATCAGTCGTTTCTTGGACTTCAAAGCTATGAACAGAAATCAGTGAGGATGTTCCGAGGATGACCAGATCATTTCCAAGTTTAATCAATCAACTTTGTGACCTTCCAATATGTGACAGCACCAAATTGCACAGTGAATCATGAACAAAAAAACACTGGAAATTCAGAATGGAGATTTGTTAGAGATTCTTCCAAACAGTCTACAGAGGTCAGAGTTCAAGGCAGCCGGGACAGAGCAGGACTCTGGAGACGGGTGGGCAGGCAGCAGAATCATTACTTTTAAAGTTGACAAAAACAGAAGTATTCCAGGCAGGCGAACAGACGAACAGGGTCAGGCTGAGGCAGGAAGCAGGTGATCGGTGAATACAAGACACCGGAAAGTTAACCACATGACACTGAGACGATCTGGCAGCGAGGTGAGAGGAGTGTGCTCTGGAATGACAGCAGATCCAAATGTGCAACAATTCCTTTAATTGTGTGATATGCTGGTGCAGACTGAATATCTAGAGTTGGTTGGGCTTCTAAAGAGGAGGGCTCATCCAGGACTCTGTGTTAACCAACATCAGAATAAAATAAAAAATCCTGGTGATGCATGTGACACCCAGCCTGATTGAGCATGGAGCGACGGATTGCTGTATTGTTTTATCCAATCATGTATCCAGTTTGTGAAGCATCATTGTGCTCATTGACGCTGGTGTTAATCCAAATGTATTAAAACATTCGGTTCATGGGTTGACAGTTGGTCAACAGTGTGTCGACTGTTTTTAAATCATGACACAAACTCAACCTGTTGGGACGTCTTTACGTCTTTATTTTTGAAATAACAAAGACCCCTTATTGGCTCAGCAGTAAGTGACCTGTCCTCTAATCCGAGGTGGGCAGGATGTGGGAGACAGTGAAACCTGGCTCATTTTCATACAGAGGACATTCTGATTGAGTCGTTCACAGGAGCGAACATGACATCAGCCCCTCACGAACATGCTACCACAGAGACTGATTGGGAACATGTGGTTTTCCAGCACCTTTGCGTCGCTTCAGGAGCTGTGATTTTGTGCATTAGGGCGCTTTCAGCTCTGCTTCCCTCCACCTCATGCGAGAGGATGCACATTACTGTGGCGTACTAAACCGTAATTTGGAGCTCCACATTGTTCTCTGGCCAGATTATGTCAGATTACACACACCCCCTTCTACCTTTTTAGTGTTTTCCATAATGATGCTTTAGGTGGAATTAAACATTCATGTTTAAAATTGATGACATTTTTTGGAGGCAGGTTTTTTTTACCTTTCTTGAAACCTTCATTTAACAGACGACTGGCAGTGATTGGTCAGATTTACAAGCATTCTTCTATTTGACTAATGCTGTGATAATTAATTGACAGAAAGTAATGTTACATTTTGCAGTATTTGCCTTAATTATGGCATCTTTCCTCCTGACCCCCCCGTCGTCGACCGCTGTGGGTGAGAAGAGTGTGACTGTTTTTTATTCACACCAGTCCTCCTCCTCCTCCTCCTCCTCCTCCTCCTCCTCCTCCTCATCTTCTCATGTGTCGCCTTGACTTCCTGTCAACAGAACACATGCCACCACTGACGGGTGCTGGAGGAGGAGAAATCCTCAGTTATTTTAGAAAGGTGATCTGCTTTGGATCAAACTTAATCAAGTGGTGGGTAATGAAACCTAAACTACTTTTGTACTTATGTGCATATTTCAAATTCTTTATGGTGGAATATTGGAGTAAATTTGAGACGTTACCTGTGAAAATGTTTCAGTGGTTGTCTCCCCAGGGGAACGGAGAATTCAAATTTAGAATCTCCAGTTTGTCTCCGACACATAACTGAGCTCAATTTAACATCAATGAGATTTTCAATATTTTCTAATACTTCTTAAATTGGGCTCCTTAGAAATAAACTTCCTGTTGTCTCAGCCTGATGCTAATTTGAGATATTAAAAAAGTCCTTTTATTTGTCTCTCACTGCACTGATCTCCTGAGATGACAGTGAATTCCAAAAGAAGAGTTGGTTCCTTTATAACGGACCAGATCAAGAATTGTTCTCACAGTTCTCCGACACGGAGGAACGTGTGAAGTGAAATCTAAATAGTCCAAATCTCATTCTGATGTTAAAGTGAGCTCAGTTGTGTAAAGGAGAAAAAGGCTACTGCTACGTCAGTCCCACCTCCGCCGAGGGATTCAGTGTTTACATCTTAAGAGGAGTTAAAATAAAATGAAAACAAGCCACATGCAAATATGGACGGTTCCTTTTGGAAACCACCTATATTATTTGTTTACAGAAAGATACAGGAACTGCTGAATAAAGCCGTATTTAAATCGTTTGAGGCCTCTGTGTGGTGTGTTAAAACCTGGGAAGGCTTGTTCGCTGTAAATATTCAGTTACCAGTGGACAGAAATTCAAGCTGTATATATTTGAAAATAAAAAAAAAGCTTTGTGAAAGTTTAGTCAGGGAAACTGTAATGTTTAACTATCCCTTTGTGCATGCGACTATCATCCAATCTTCACCTGTCACACTTTCCTTTAGCCAATCACCTGTCAGCTGTCAAAGTTTGAAAGAGTCCTCTCTCTCTCTCTCTCTCTCTCTCTCTCTCTCTCTCTCTCTCTCTCTCTCTCTCTCTCTCTCTCTCTCTCTCTCTCTCTCTCTCTCTCGTCTGTCTCTCAGCTGTCATACCAGCAACCCGCCTCCAACGCCGTCACCGTCTCAACCTGCAGGTGTCATCACCAATCAAACCTTGTAGAAGACTCAGAAGTCGCCCTTCCATGAAGTCGTCCCAACATGGAGCTGCCCTGCGCACCAACACCACCACCAGTGTCTAGAATTCACATGGGAACCGTCTAATTCGTCACACCATTACCAATGGCGACGCATCTGACGAGGGTCTAACAAAGGTCGAATTCCGCTTGTCACAATTAATTTACATCTACTATACTGTAATTAATCACTCCTTAATGAACTAGCGGAGTTGAACAACAACGACTCATCCAACATACGTATACAGATACAAAGCAGGATTTGTGTGGAACCTAAAATAGAAGTCAGTCTAACTAAATTAAACTACGATCAGATATTTAAATAATTAGGCTCCAGTGATTTTGAAGGTGTGTGTGTGACAACTATCCCGCATAAAGAGAAGAGACCAAGGTACGAATACTGGTGGCACTTTGAATTACATCTCCACAGTAACATGGAATTAGTGATGTTATAGTTTGATAATAAGGAGGAATTAATACCATGTAATTAGCAAAGTAATAATCATGTACTAACCAGGTAAAAGCCTGCTAGTCATGGTACACAGATTACAGTAATATGTTGTTAACAATATGATAAAAAGCTTTATTACTTTGGTCATATATTTGTGCTTGTAAGGTTAAGACCATTTGAAGAGTAACCTTTACAAACTTCTCATATTAAACGAATCAAATCATCCACACCTCCCACACCTGGAAGGACGACACAGAGCCGGTTGCAGTGCAGATGACCATCCACACCTCACACAGACAAACACACAGAAACATTTGTTCTGTACTATAAAACTGGACGTCGGAGAACTGCTCTCTGATCAGTTGTTTACAGGCTCCCTCTGTATGCAGCTGCTCCTTCTTGCAAGAACAAAGCGCTGATATTGAGACCAACACTTTTTCCTCACACCTTCAAGTTGCATCCCTCAAAAGGTTAAAACACAAAGAATAGATGCAAGAAGGGACAATAAAGGAAACAGAAATTAGAAGAAGCTTCCTGCCGTGGCAGCATGCAGCGCCATGTGCCACTCTGCCTGGCGGTCATGTAGCCCACTTCTGAACTACACTTTGGGGCTTTGGAAGGCTATGGAACAGAATGATAACTAGATTTCACCAGTGGCTGTGTAGAACTACTTTTTAAAGCTCCGGCCTCAGTTGATTCTTAAAGTAGTCTTTTAATGTTTAACTTTTCTGATCTTCAAGGTTGGCCTCATCAATTTTTATAAGCCTCTTTTACTCTTCGCTTTCTTATTCCTCACTTTATTATATTGGTTCCTGGATGCTTGTGAATGTGAACACTAACAGCAGGAGCACTATGATTAGGAGTAAATGCAAGTTTATGCTCTGGGCTCCTCATGAACATCGTCCACTGAATTCGAGTGAAGACAAGAAGAAGACTTGGACCTGCAGCTGGGATTTAGCCATCTCAACTTCAGTGACCTTCTTTTCTCCCTTTGGTTTGCCAGTATTACATGTTCAACACCAATAAACCTTCTTTAATACAGCTCCACAGAGCTGCGTTAACAGTTATCAGAATTATTCAAGTAAAGTATGAATAGTGAAGGCTTCCCAGTGAGCGAGCTGTAGGGTTAAACTGTTTCTCAGTGTGAGCTGCTGAAGGTCAGCTGCACTTTCAGATCAGCAAACACAGAAGAGACTCGGCTGCCGTGCAACCTGCAAGAGCTGTCAAGGCTTCGTGGAATGATTCATGCTATCAACTGTCAGCCCTTGCCAAAGCAAATAGAATGGACAATGTCCTAGTGCAAGACAGTGCTTCAAACAGTCATCACAAGCTGACCCCCCCAGTGTCTGATTTCTGGCTTAATGTAAAGTTTCAAACACTGACATGCAAATAGGAAACAACAGTTTTCTGTCTGGATGCCTACAGGACGGATCGAAGGCCGGGCACTTGATTACCTGGTAATTTCAATACTAACGTCAGTTCCACTAGTAGGTACAACATGTTCTCATCCCTCTGCGTCAAATATTGACGCTTCCTCAGTCCCTGAGCATCTTACACCAACGCACAAGGTCCCTTTGGCGTCTGTGTGATACGCTGCTGAAGTCAATATAACACACGTTAGACTTTTCGAAACAAATATATAGCAGGACACCCGGCCTGAGGAGGCGGGTTGGGGTGGTGGATGTGTCTCACAGACGGGGCTTTGCAGCAGGAGACGAATGATCGATTCCTGTTTGCAACCACGACTTCCTCAAATGTAATTACTCTAGACTCTCATCAGGCTGAGAGTGTTTTTAATTTGGAACAAACTGACATCGTAAATGGTGATTGGGACAGTAAATCTCTAAAAAGTTGGTGAAGGTTTGCCTCACTTATATGACCGAGGATTTGCATTGGAGCCATTGGACCGCTCGCTGCGACGCAAACAGACGTGAAAGAACCGTTGCATTATACCCGATGACGAGGGTCATCACAAAGCGTCCACATTTGATTAGCTGGGAGACGAACAGGCTTTTTAATGACTCATATAAGTCTTTCTCTCTCTTTCGGCCAATAACTAATGTTAACATATTCCAGCACAATATCTTTTGTGGATTAAATGTAACAATGGGAAATCTTCTGAAATTGTGTAACAACAATGTCCCTTTTCTCTGCATAAAACTGTGAGGTGCAGAGGTCATCTTCATCAATGTCACACATCACATACTGTATCATGATCTGCACATACATTCAAAACCCAAGGGCCCGAGTGTTGCATGAAAACCGACCAATCACAGCCATTAAGAATATCACCAACCTGCACAGGAAGCTAATTAGCATTCCGTAACAAAATAAAGCAACATTCATGTTTCAATTTACTTACGCTCTTACTTAGTAAGTTACTTTCTGCAAGTAAGGTGATGAAAATGAGGGCATTCGTAAGAAGAGTAGCACTAGTAACACACACACACACACACACACATACACACACACACACACACACACACACACACACACACACACACACAATGCCTCTGTCAAATAATTGGGACTGAATAGATAGTAATGGGAAATACAAAAGTATTGAAGTGTAACAATGGAGGATTAAAGGTAAGTAAGTAAAGTAAGTAAAGGTAAAAGCAATCATCATCATTCACATCCTTTGTAGACTGAATGTTAAGAAAGGAAATTGAAGGTGGGCACTGAAAATAACAGGAAGATCTCCTTTTAATAATAGAATTAGGATATATAAGGCATTTTTAGAACCTGAGGAATGAGATCCCAAATGAGGCTCATTATGCTGAAAAATTGATGGAGATTTAAAGGTAATGGAGTAAATCTTCTCTTGAGCAATCCATTTAGAGAAATAGACATGCGGGGAGTGGATGAGAGTAGGCAAGAGACACAGGGAGGAGGACGAGCTGGATAGATGCACCTTCCATTTGTGAGATATGTGAAGAGACAGAGGGACTGCGAGGGACGGCTCAGCATTAAAGTATAATCAGTAAAGAGAATCCTTCGAGCTCTAACTATTGTATAACCCTGGAATAGAAGAAGCTTTCATTCTTCATAGTTGTATTAGTAGAAACATACAAAAAACCTGCATCAGCATTGAGGAAGACTGTGGTGGAGAACTCACACTTAACTATTGAAACAAGTGAATCATCTGATCTGAGTTTCTTAACGCTTTACTTTGTTGTATTTTCATGCCTTTATAAAGCACTGTGAACTGCCTTCTGTCGGAACGCTGCTGTACGAATAAGCTTCCCTTGCCGTCACTCTCCAGAACTCTTCACCCAGCAGCGTCGGGATAAAATGGAGTGTAAATTGACTGGTAAATTTAGAGTTTCACCCTCCGGCCCTTCGTTGTTTCTTACAATAGCAGCGGACATCCCAACTTTCTGGAAATATGTTGCCCCCCCATTTGGTTCACAGTATGGAACATGAAACACCACCTCGTTCAAATCTGCTACAAATTGCAGCTTTCAAGGTTTGGTGAAGGTTGGGCACAAGAAATTCTGTGATTGGTGTTGGAAAATAATAATCCTGGTCATGGGTAAAATAACTTTGGGGAAAGTGTTATAGTACATTTTGGTGTAAGGCTAAAAAAAATGGGTGGAAGGAGGCATGGAGGGATGGATGGATGGATGGAGGGATGAAGGGATGTGTGTAGCTGCGAGCCAGGTGTGAGACAGGCTGTGCGGGAAGCAGCACTGCAGCTTATCACTTTACAGGCTCAGAAGACTCTGGCTCTGTTCACAGTCTCAGCACTTATCTTCCCTAAGCAGGTGTGTGCACGTGTGCGTGTACGTGTGTGTGTGTGTGTGTGTGTGTGTGTGTGTGTGTGTGTGTGTGTGTGTGTGTGTGTGCGTGTGCGCCTTTGTGTGTGACTGCGTTCCCCATGTTCGCATCTGTGTCAACATACAGTATATTTCTATCATACATATATATTGTATAAGCGTGCACGACCAAGGGAGTGCACGTGTGCGTCCTTGCATAGCAACGATTGTGTGAATGGAAGTATTTCAGCGAGAGTCCTTGTCTGCTGCCTTTGCTCGGTATCACGGTTGTCAGTGAAGAAGCTGCGGAAGAAAAGCAAACACGGTGAAGGAGAGGAAAATAAAGCTGGAACATACTACACTTTTCAAAAAACTATTTTCCTTCTCTCCTACTTTTTCTCCATCACAAACCTCAATTGTGATACTTCTGCAGTTCCTCGGTGGACAATGCAGCACGACTGTGTCAGGGAGGTCAACAAGCTATTGACGACAATGTGAGTGCTGCTTCTCACAAAGCAGTGTAGAAGCCAGGAGAGCCTCTGATGCAGCCGACTACCCTGTTAACTGTACACACTGCTGCTGCTGTGAGGTTTAATCCAGTGGATACACACAGCACCACCAGCACCTCACTGCTCTCTGAAGTCACATTGTAATGGTGGATGAGGCTAATCACATACCAATTTTAATCAAGAGCTGATGCTGCTGAAATTCAAATGCAGAACTGTTCCCAAATTTGAATGGATTAACTCACTCTTCCCAGTTCCCTGATGTCCTCTGTTATCGTGTGTCTTCTGATCCACATCTGCTTATTTTCCGTTTGGTTTCATATTGTGTTTCCAGCCAGCTGTTTTGTGGGCACATTAGTGGAGTGGAAATGCCAGGATGTGCAGGCAGTTGTTGACATACCAAAAAAAATGGAAAGTACGACAATAACAAACACAGATTTTTAAAATTGATATCTTTAGTGTTTATATAATGACAGCTGCTTTGGCTTCTTTTGGTGTAATCAAAGCTCTTATTTCCTTCCAGAACTGTACCAACATCCCCAGTCTTCTTTCCACACCACACACATTTTTCACCAATCACAAAATGCAAATGCAATCAAATGTCATTTTATATCAGAGTTACTGGAGCTTAATTAATTCTTTAATTTGTAACATTCCCTAGAATATATTCGCCTAAGGCAGTAAAAGAAATTTTGATTTTCAAAAAGTTGCTCCAAAGGTTGGCAACAATTTTTCAAGGGAGGATTTGACACCTTTCTTGGAAAATCCACCTAAAAGTTATTAGAGGTTAAGGTAAGTTCACTAGTTTTTTCAGCGCAATTAAGAAAATTCAATGTAACATTTCTTCCATTTCTTCAAAAATCTTGTAAAAACAATCTACTACTCCACTGATTTGCAATACTGTCTATACTGGGTTAAGTGCCTGGTTTTCAAAGCGGGGCCGCCAGGTTACACCGGGGGGCCGCCAGGTTACACCAGGGGGCCGCCAGTTTACACCTTAAGGCTTAACCCTTTGAGGTCCGCACCAAGAAAAAAAAAAGCACTAAATTTGTCCTTTTTTTTTATTTTATTCACTGAGGATGATATTAACAACAATCATTTTTTTTTTTAAGGTAGGTAGATAGGTAGGTAGATACTTTATGTATCCCGAGGGAAATTCAAGAAATCAGACCGCACAGTTTTTGAGATATAGTGACTTAAAGTGTGGTCTACCAAACGGTTGAGCAGGACCTTAAAGGGTTGGAAATTGGATGTTCTCTTCATGACGTTTTGGCAGCCAGCCAGTGTGTTAGCATCTAGCTACCTAGTGCTGCTGCTGTTAAAGTTTTTGTACAGGAAAAGACCTGAGGAGCAGCCTAACAGCCCAGCTGACAAAAACTCAGCTGCAAAACCTCCAAAGAACTCCTGGCCAAGTAAAACTCACAGATATGATGCAGCATAAAGACTGGATATACTGCTGCGCGTAACATGAGTGCCTGAAATGAGTTTTCCACACCGAGATCCTCACAAATGAGTCATTCAGTATACACATATATATATATATATATATATATATATATATATATATATATATATATATATATATATATATATTAGGGCTGTCAGGGACTACTTTAAACACAACACACTCAAAAAGAATAAGCAGTGTTACTACTTATAAGAGAATAAATTTACCATTTTTTTCTATTTTTTCTATTCTCAGACGTGAGTCAGCTGAGAATCGGGGATGCGGCGTGAGAGCGTGGGAAACCAATGAAATGCGTGAGTCTCACGGCCAATGCGTGAGAGTTGGCAGCCCTGTAGCTGATTCGGCTGTGGTGCTTATTTACTGCTTCCACTGATATTCTCTTTTTACTTCGCACAATGAATGTCAAGGACAAACACCTCCAATAGTGCCTGCTATGTTTCTATCGTAAGGTAAAGACAGCTTTTTAGAGAAATATGTTTTTTTTTTGTCACTACATCAAGCCTGGCTATATGGGCCGGACCAACTTTTACAATTTGGGAGGGGGAATTCCCTCAGGTGGACGCGTCCATTTGATTTACTGCCATTCAGAGTCCACGTTGACAGCTGTAGAATGTGGAACACGTACTTTTAGATTCAAGATTCAAGATTCAAGATTCTTTATTGTCACACTTATAAATGTCAAGACATACATAGGGATGAAATTACGTTCCTCACTCAAACCACGGTGCAACAAAAACAAAGGACAACGACAGGACAAGTAACAGGCAAACAGGACAAGTAACAGGCAAGAGCAGATAAACTAAATAGATGATTGTAAAATAGTACGGTTCTACTTCCGACAGAAACTGAGCATCAACTGTGTCTTGTATGTCAGCAGAGAGAAAGTTGATTGAGTATTTGAGCTCCGACATAGACTTTCCAATCAGACAGCCTTGGTCATTGATAGCTAGCTTGAGCATAGCTACGATGTTGTCCGCGGTTTCTTGCTC
>CAAKHC010019703.1:5297-23093 GCA_901007825.1 Macroramphosus scolopax | reverse complement strand
TCATTTTATCTTACACTGGTCAATACTGCAGTACCTGGTGTCAAATACTTTAGTACCTGGTAGTAGATGTGGAAGCTTCTCTCTCCGGCGTTTTGTGAAACCACTCGGCTTTTCTCCAACAGGAAGTTGGAGATCTTCCCGCCATCGGGGGCGCCACCTTGACTGAACTGTATCTCAAAGTATTTTCCCTGACAGGAGAAGAAGAGCGGAGTACCTCGTCTCTGTATGTATGTATGTACGGTGTATTCTACCTGATTGTAGTGGGTCTAAGTACTTACGAAGCGGCTGGAGTTGTTGTTGCGTACTGTCTTGGCGTTGCCGAAGGCCTCCAGCAGCGGGTTGGACTGCAGGATGATGTCCTTGACGTGCTGCGCACACACAAACACATTCGCACAAACACGCAACGGCATCAGTACAGCAGTAACACAATAAGCACCACTACTACAACTGCTGTACTCCGTGTACTCACCTGGACTTTGTCTCCTCCCCCAGACACTTTGGATACGTAGCTCATGATGAATTTGGCGGCGACAGTTTTCCCGGCGCCGCTCTCACCGCTGAGGAAGAGGACACACGGTGAGACAGAGGAAGACTGAGATGACCACAAAACATATACAATCAGGAGGTTTTCGGCGGCCATGTTTCCATCACTGTCAGTAACAATCCTTGAATCAAAGTCCCGCCCACCTGATGATGACACACTGGTTCTCGCTGTCAATCATCATGTTGCGGTACATGTGGTCAGCCAGCGCGTAGATGTGGGGGGGGTTCTCGTACTGCGCCTGGGGGGTATACAAAGTACTGTTAGTGTGTATTAGTATACATTCATATATGACTGTGTATACGTGTAACAATACAAATATATGTTTGTGTGTGTATATATAAGTGTGTAAATGTGTGTGTGTATATGTGCAGATGTGTGTGTGTGTGTAGATGTTTGTGTCGTACCGCTCCCTGGTAGAGTTCCACTTCTCTGTCAGTGAAATATGGAAGTTGTTTAAACGGATTCACTGAGATCAGAACTGGACCGATGTAGGTCTGACAGAACCTGGTCAAGGAGGAGCAACTCGAGCACCCAGAAATAAACCCAGAACCGGACTGAAGCCAGGACCAGAACAGAACTAAACCCAGAACCGGACTAAAACCAGGACCAGAACAGAACTAAACCCAGTAACTGAGCCTGTGCGTGGTCGACCCGCCCCAGCTGTGTTCAGGATACAAAGATGTAGTCGTCCATGTATCTCTTCTTCAGGTTGTCTGTGATGGCGTCCTCGTTGATCTTGGACAGCAGCACCATGTCGTCGACGCCGCTCACCTTCACATTCTGAGCCAGCCAATGGTATCGCTCCTTGCTGCCCTGCAGAGGCGGAGCCAAGTCAGACTGGTCAAAGGTTGTGATCATATATTTGTTTTTATCATCACCATCATCATCATCATCATCATCATCATCAGTCCTCATCATCATCATCATCATCATCATCATCATTCAACAGTCATCATCATCATCATCATCATCATCATCATCATTCAACAGTCCTCATCATCATCATCATCATCATCATCATCATCATCATCATCATTCAACAGTCCTCATCATCATCATCATCATTCAACAGTCCTCATCATCATCAGGCCAGATTCAAAAAATAAGTTAGGACGTGAAGACACTGTGAGGACATGAAGACACTGAGGACGGGACAGACTTGGTTGGTCAGAGGGTTCCAATGCGTTCCCTCCCAGTTGGGGGGGGGGGGGTATGTCCCTGCCCTGAATGTACTAGCAGGTTGTGGAGGACCAACATGTGTGTGTCTCCTTCCTACATTCCCAGCATTCTTTGGTCCTGTGGGATCTTGTTGAGAGCGATGAGGCTTTGACACGTTGAGCTGCAGGACGCTGCATGTTACAGACTGTCTGTGTGTTCCTGAAACGCCTGAAACTCACTTTGACAGTTCAGATGAAATTTTCAGTTATAGCTGATTCATTTTCATCTCGATCATCAATCAATATTGTGTCGATAACATACAACAAACTGAAGACTGCTGGTGATGAAGAGTTATAAAGTTCTTTGAAAAGTTAAAGTTGAATCAAGTTCAAGAGTTCTGATGACTCAACTCATTGATTCTGTTAATTGTTGAATGAACTTTCAATTTGAGTTTGATGAGCTTGTCAAATTAATTACTGGTAATTAGACATGTACTTCCCAGCATGCATTGCTCAAACAGAAATCAGCTGCTCTTTGAAAACAAACAAGCTCTTATTGGGAAAGGCTGCAGTCCGATGATCAATTAAAATAAAACCGTTTAAGCCAAAAGGAGTGTTTGTTTATTTAAGTAAATGATAACGTCTTCCTCATCTTCCACATCTTCTTTGTTGTCGGTGAAAACCCGAAAGTAAATGTCTCTTGAAGGAAACAGAAAAGACGCGATGCAGCTCTCATAGAAGGTTTACGGTAACTGACTCAGATTAAAGTGATTAACGAAGATTCACTTATTAAAAACTTTGTATGTTTGAGACAACAACATCACCGACACTTTTAAATCACATGTTATTGTAAACGACCTTCCTCTGTCATCGATGGATTCATTGAGCGTCTCTGCTCGTGTGAAAATGTTTTTTTATTCACGAGTGAAATGAAAAAAACTATTTGATCGACTCCCATCATCCTCTCCTTGAATCTTATACATTGTATTTTTATTTATCTATAGTTTTATTTCAATGTAACTTTTCTTGTTCCTCCATGTTTGTTTTTAATATTTTCAGGAAGCCTGACTCGTAAAGAACCAGCGGCCGGACCGGAGTCTTGTTTTTAACGTGTCGGCAGCGACTCACCATGTTTCCTCTGGTTCTCTCACTTCCTGCTTCAGGTGAGTGTTGAAAGCTTTAATCCGAACCCTTCAGGTAGATCCAGTAAAATCCCGCTGAATCCGGATCAGACCGCTCAGCTTCAGTTGAGTCCACTTCAGCCCGGTTCAGACTGTCAGTCCCGGTCTGGTTCTGTTGATTTGAACAACATTCTGTCACTTTGTCTTCTCGTCTGCTTCCTTCAGTCTCAAGTCTGAACTCCTTGCAGGTGTGGGCAGGTGAGGCCCCGCCTCCTCGTCCCTGTGGCATTCTGGGAAAAGTAGTCATTTTGAAGCGGAGCTGGAGTGCGGCTGCCGCCTGCTGGTACCGAACAGAAACACCTGCAGCGTTACTGCTTCACAGAAAAGGAATCGTCTTTGATTGACTTCCTGCTCAGTTTTCTATTTCCTGTTTGAAGGATTTCATCGACCAACATTAGCGTGAAAAAAATGTATTTCTGACTTTTATTTTTAATGACAAAACATTTTATAGTCTGCAGGGGTCAGTACCTAACAGAGGGGTCCAAGGAAACCTTGGGCCCTGTAAATCAGCTGGATGTTACTTTGACACGTAACTCCTACCGAAACATTGTTTTAGACCCCTTCATGGAAACGGTGTTCCCTAATGGCAGTGGCCTCTTTCAGCAGGATGATGAGCCCTGCCACACTGCAAAAAAAGGTTCAGGAATGGTTTGAGGAACACGACAAGGAGTTCAAGGTGTTGACATTGCCTCCAAATTCTCCAGATCTCCATCCAATCCAGCATCTGTGGGATGTGCTGGATAAACAAGTCCAATCTATAAAGGCCCCACCTCTCAAATTACAGGACTGAAAGGATCTGCTGCTAACGTGTTGGTGCCCGATACCACAGCTCACCTTCAGAGGTCTATTGGAGTCCATGCTGCCCCGTCAGGGCTGTTTAAGGGACCTACACAATATAAGGCAGGTGGTCATTTTCACCACCGAAACAACCTTTTAACTGATGTGCTTTTATTTTGGAGGGTTAAGACTTTATTTTGTCGTTTACTGACAGGAAGTGGACTTCTGGTACTTCCACAAATAAAAACAGGAATTTCAGAAGAAAAGAAGAGTCAAAGTTTATTATCAGTTTTTAATCAGATTACAAATGTGAACAATGATGATCAGTTTTATTTTCACGGCTTCCTGTTTCCCCTGTTGGCAGGACTCCGCCCCCGATGGAAGGTCTCATTACTTGAGGTCAAACTGTCAATCTCAATCTGACGATTCCATATTTATTGCTGTTTGATCAATGAAGATACTTTATTTTGAAAGTGCTGATTTCAGGAAACGAACCTTAAAAATAAAACCGATCGTAAACCAACTTATTCATTTTGAACAAAACAGCGCGACATCGCTCACTGGCGGTTTGTGACATCATCATCATCACTATCGCCTGTGTTCCACTGGAGCTGTCATGGGGTTTCAGGCTGTCTTGTTGCTGTGCTCGTGGCTCGTCATCACCAGGAAGCTTCCTGCTGTGTTTAAGACTTGACACCTTAAACTTGTTAACGTTTACTGAGCCTATGAATCAACTCTGTTCAGATTTGTATGCAATCAGACTCCAGCCCTGCACGTCAGACAGAATGCAGCTTCAACCAACAGAAGTCTTTAAGGATATTTAGTAATAAAGTTCAACAGGTCACTTGGATGTTTGTGATTGTTGCAGATTGTTGACGTCACAGCGACATCAAGGTCAGACAGCGTTCTGCAGATGTGATACATGAAGCAAACAGGAGCAGCGACGAGGAGACATGGTGTCTTTTAATGGTCAGTGGGTTTACAGGGTTTGCAGTTAAAGGGCTAAAACATGAAAAACACCGGTCTGGTCCTTTAAAGAGTCTTGAAAATAGATACTAGTTGCAGCTCTCAAGTCTCTTCTGCTTCACCTGCTCACTTTTCAACTAAAACTGCTGCTCTCTGATTGGCTAACAGTCAAATGAGCAGCCAATGACAGAGCTCGAAGTCAAGAACACAAAGAGAAATTATAAAAACATCTGAGGACACGGACACACACACACACGGACACACACACACACACACACACACAGTCACATGATGCCGTTGGTGAGGTACTGGAAGCCGTCGTACAGTTTGGTGGTGAGCGAGCGCATCGATCCGTCTACCAGCTGATCGACCAGCAGCTGCAGCTGCTCCTCAGTCAGACTCATGTGGAATCGCTCCTTCAGGCCGCGCATGGTGCTGGAGCCGTGGAAACATGGCAGCTGCGACCCTGAGGGTGTTACAGAGTTACAGACACGGTCACACCTGGAGAACACGGACACTTACGTCAGCAGATGCGTGTGTGTGTGTGTGTGTGTTCACCTTGTTGCATGATCTCCACGATCTGCAGCCCTCTGTCCATGTGCTTCCTGGCTGCTATGAGACCCTGCAGCATCAACATCTTGTAGTAATTAAACATGTCGCCGTCTGGACCGCCCATCACCTGACAGATACACACACACATGCACGCACACGCCCCCAAACACACACAGTCAGAGCACAAGAAATACAAAACAGTCCCTGTATTTGTGTGTATCAATCTGTCCTGCGGGTTCACTACAGTGATCTCAGGTCGTCATGACACTGGTGATGATGTCATGACCCGCTGTGGAGATAAACTTTATAAACTTACGTCAACAAACTCCGTGGTGAGTTTGAAGGCGGACGTTTCGAAGCCGAGGTTTTTTGGCGAGCTGGACAGGATGAAGCCGAAGTCGATGTGGATGATATGACCTTCAGCATCCAACAAGATGTTCCCGTTGTGCCTGAGAGGAAGAAATCAGATGAACTCATGAACAGGACAATAACTGAAATCTTTATTTAACTTTGTTTTTTTGCGATCAAATGTTTTTATTCAGTATAGTCACACCGGGTGGCAGAGCGCCATCACATGGTGATTACAAACAATATGCTGAGACATAAGAACGAGTCCCAGGACCGACAGAATCAGACATACAGCACACAAACACACACATCAAACAAACAACATTGACATTTTATTTAACTCTGTTAACCACGTAAACAAGTTGAATAATCTCTGGTAAACGGCGACCTGTCCAAGAAGGAGAAGTTATTAAAGAACGTTCCATTTCTGTAAGTTACCCGAGAAATCCCCCAAATCTGAAACAACTTCATCACAAATTCTACTAAATCTGATCGAACGCGTTGAACGTTTCTCACCTGTCTTTCACCTGCAGCAGGTAGCAGATGAGACTGTATCCGGCGCAGCTCTGGACAAAGTTTCTTTGCGCTGACAGGAAGGCTTCGGTGGTCGGAGCGCCGTGCTCCTGCAGGAAGTAGTCCAGCAGAGACAGCTGGCTGTGCTTCTTCACCTGGTGGAGCGACACTGCGTTCACCACGGGCTCAATCATTCCGCTGTCTGAGGACAGCACCAGGATCTTGTAGGGTTTGATCCATAGGGGGACACGCTCCACCTCCCAGATCGACTGCAGGGGAGGAATGGGAGTTAACACGGGTCGGCTGATCTCCTCGTGTGTTGTTCATGCGATCGCTGTGATGTCACTGCGTTACCTTGAGCTGTTGCAGCACCTGGGAGGCGAGCAGCTCCTGTCTCAGGTCGTCGCCACATTTGACGATGACGGACAGCAGCCTCCAATTGGGAAGATGTCCGTAAGGAGATCCTTCTCTGATCCTCCTGAAGGAAACAGACGACAAATACAGTCAGAACGACCACCAGAACTACAGTCCAAACTAAACCACCACCAGAACTAGTCCGAAGGTGATTGAAGGTCATTCCAGTTCACCCTGAGACAACCGCTGTAGAATTGAGAAGGTTTAGAATGTTTTGTGTAGCGTTGTCTAACATCATGTCACCTACCGGACCTTCTCCTCCCAAGGCTCCTTCAGCGCCACAGCTGAGGGATCTTCAGGGTCCCGTTTGAAGGTGGTGGGAGCCTGAGCCAGCTGCTCCGACAGACGGCGCCTGAACAAGTGTGACATGGTGAGAAGGAATTATCTTGTTACAGATAGAAAGTATTGTGTAAAGACGTTTCAATGACTTGACCATCCAGCACATACGTGATAGACAGAAATACATTTAAATGTTCTTAAAATGTCCTCTCAGGTTCTGAGTCGGGTAAAGAACATAAATAAACCTGATGTCTCCAGCAGCTATGAACACGGGCTCTTTACTCTCCAGACTGGTGATGCTGTCCACCGAGAACTGACTGATGTTGTCACAGCTGGCGTGGATCTCCGGGAGCTGCAGGAGGAGCAATTAGTTTGTTTCACATAAACACCAGTTCCTATCATCCCCACAGTGTCTGTGGTTAGTTCAATGTCTGTAATAACAGTGGGACATAACAGCTTCATCAGCTTGTCCGTCCTCATCAAATGTTGTTGATGAGGACTCACAGTCATGATGTTATGTGATAATGATGACATCACATCCTGGATGTGTCTCCCACCTCCACCTGCAGCTGTCCGATGTCGTCCACAGACCACGCCTCGTCGTCGTTGTCGTAGTTTGGGACCGTGGAGAAGCTCCCGGCACGCTGCTCCGCCGTCATGCCGCAGTCCGGCAGGTTCTCCACAGAACGTGTGCTCCTGATCCGGTTCTCTGGGATCCGTATCGGAACAATGGAAGTCTCAAAGTTCTCACATTCCAGAACCTCCACATAGATCAGATATGGAGCCTGAAGGGTCACAAAGGTCACATAACATTTTAGAAGTCACATGACAGCACACAGCAGGAAGAGGTACCGTACCTGCGGCTGCTGTCTCACCTTGTCTTTGGAGTTCAGCACCACAGCCTGTGTGTGTGGCACGCGCACCACGTGGTGGTCGAAGGCGGCCGTCGGCAGCCACACGCGAGCCGGCAGCTTGTGGTTGAGCAGCGACAGTTCTGAGATCAGCCGCTGGGTTTTCTGCTCTTTGGTGGGCAGCGTTGCCAGACGCTTCCCGATGCCCATCAGAGACTTGATGAACTCCCGCTGAGGAGCCAGACGCACCGGCTGGAGGACAGCGGACACGAACGTTAGAGGGGCGACTGGCGGTTTCAATCTGTGCTGAGGTCTCCTCCAAAGACGGACAGCCAAAGATTGATATTTGTGTTTCAGGCTTCTGCCCAGAAACAAAGACACAGCGACGATGTCTGATTGCCAACAAACCACCAAAGAGAGTTCATCACGTATTTCCTGACACAACAGGATCGTTTTAAAAATCATTACGTTGATGAGAACCTGCAGGACTGACAGACCAGACCAAGATCTGGTTTCAGATGGTTGGGCTCAGTTCAACTCAACAGTCAATTTATTAGGAACACCTGTAAAATCAGGATGTCTGTGTTAAGAGGGCCAGAATATTAGGAACACCCACTGCGAGATGGAGAATAAACATCCGATCTAATTATTTCAGACATTGCAACAGCAAGTGAAACAAGAGGCTTCCTCCAGGAGAATCATGGAGGCAGAGCTGTTCCTAATAAATTGGCCAATGTGAGCAGTACGTCATCCCAATGTTGTAGATGTGTCAGTGACGTCGAAGAACGTTTGCATGTGAAGAGAAACAGCGCCACCATCAGGTCAGTGACCTGTTTTTCTTGATCAGTTCACCCAACACTAACACACAAAGACTCATCAATGAAGATATACAGAACCAGAACCAGAACCCACAGCGTTCAGCACAGGCTTCATTACCCACAATGCACCCTGGAGGGGAGAGGTCACAACAGAAGTCTGTTGAACTTACGGGACCAGTCTCAAAGTCCAGACTGTCTGAGCTGGAGCTGCTGTCCTGAGGGTCAGAGGTCAGAGGGATGAGGACCAAACGGAAAACCTTTCATTGTCGGCGAGGGCTGGGGGGGTCGGGGGTGGGGAATTTATTTCCCCAACGGGTCTGATGAGAAACTGGGATTGTTGCGGAGACCGGACCACCAGACTGAACTCAATGCTGCTTTATCAGCCATATATATATATATGAAGTCATGAACTGATCTCTTTGGAAGAAGCAGTAAACGGTTTGTTTGGATCAGCTGCTGCTGGTAAGAGACGATGTCACAGTTAGAATATGAGAACATGTTGCATGCCAAGTCAAAACGAAAAGGATCGTGTTGCAGCTTTTCAAAGAGCAGTATTAAATGAATTTAATACAAAAGAGTAATAAGTGCTGACAGCTGACTCACATCGCTTGATGACGTCTGTGCAACGTCTGCGATCGGTCTCAGAGCAACGTACACACTGAACGAGGCCGGAGAACACAGACAGGCCCCGCCCACTGCTGCTTTCAGCCCCAACAATCAGCAGCGGGCATCGGATTGACACAACATGAATACGTGTGATTGACAGGCAGCTGGGAGACGAAGGGAAGAAACACCTGCAGTTGTTACACCAACGTACGGAAATTACAAAAAAAAAAGGGGTCACCTTCCACATACAACTGGGCGGTTATAATGTGTGCAGGATGTTTACTTTATTAACGTTTCATTCCTAATTTAGCGTTGACCTCACGCGGGACGGGTGTGGGTCTGTTTTTGTGTATCTGCAGGATTCAGGTCCCCATTGTGGTTCTGGTTTCTGAGTCGGGTCTCGAGTTCCCTGAGAAACTGTTACGCTGCGCCGCTGTATAAACAGGGACAAATAGCAGCGCTTAGCTAAATGGAACGCAGCCATTACAGTTCAGATGGAACCTCATCGCCTCACTGAGTGCCCCTCATTATCGGCTGCGGACAGTACAGGGGGGCGGAGCAGTGGCAGATAAAGGACTCGACGGTCGCGTTTCATGAAGCTGCTCAACACCTGATGCTCTGAGGGATCAGAGCGAGGCCGGACGGGAGGGAGCGACTCCACTTGGTGGCGAAGGACACAGACATGAAAGCAGACAGAAGCCAGCCGGGAATATTTGTGTGTGTGTGTGTGTGTGTGTGTGTGTGTGTGTGTGTGTGTGTGTGTGTGTGTGTGTGTTACCTCGTCCTGGCTGCTCTCCACCTTTGGGTTACTTGCCGTCCTCTTCAGGTTGCTGCTCAAACTGATGCTGACGGTGGCGTCTGATTTGGAACGTTGATGGGTGCGTTTGGAGGGCGACAGGCTATGTTCTCCTCCAAGAGGCCCGGGGCCAGCGGCGGGCAAGGATACAGGACAGAAGGGCGTCAGAGTCAGAGGGTCCCTACGAGCTCGAGGCCCCGCAGGTTTGAGTTCGTCTGACAGGATGATTTTCCTCAGTTTGGTGCCTCGAGAGTGCCGCTGGGTGGAGATGTGCATGTCAGAGGAGTAGGCGCCGAGCAGCCAGGCGCATTGCAGGCTGAAGGAAATACTCTGTCTGCAGCGGTGCACCTGAAGGCAGCAGAGCAGGGACGCTTAGCAACGGAGCAGGCAGAAGGCGATATAGAAGCTCATGTCAAACAGAATACAGACAAATATCAGCATGGACTGAACACAGAGGCAGACAAGACAAATCATTAACCTTATTCCTTTGGTCAGCTGCACTCAGTGTTCAACCATTCACTTCAACTATAAGTACCAGAGCCCGCCCACCTCCAGACCCCACCCACCACATATGGCTTGATGGCATCCCCAACATCCTCGTCCATGTGGATGTACATGTTGAGCAGCTGAGGCAGGTAGAAGTCCACGTCCTCGTGGGGGAAACTGAACAGGCGGTTTCCTATGTACGCCTGGACGCCGGGCTCCTTGGAGTTGTGCAGGTAGGAGATCGCCATGGAAACATCGAACAGCTTGGACTCAAAGAGGCGAAGCAACCATGACTGTTTCGAGGGATTGTGTCTCTGCCTCCGCAGGGCGCTCTTTACCGAGACAGGCGCTGGGCTCTCTGGGTCGTCATCCTCCTTTCGGATCTTCGCTTGTTTGTCCACCGCATTTACAGCGGTACTGGGCTCCGCTTCCAGCCCCGCCCGGTTATCTGTGACATCATCCTCCACCTGATCCAGCTTCAGCTTCTGTAGGACCTCCTGACACGCCCGCTGGGCCATCTCGGCATCGATCACCAGGCTGAGCTCAGCCACACCCTCGCTGATGACATCCAGCGGAGGAGTGACGGCCTGGTGGGGGCCAGAGGACGAGGAGGGGGTGGAGGGGAGGGACAAGGAGGGGGAGGAGCACAGGGAAGGGGAGGGGCTGTTAGGTTCAGAGGGGGGGGGGGACAGCTCCTGCTGTATGTCCTCCATCAGGGTCACTGGGAAGCTCCGCCTTCCTCCACTGAGGTAGAGACATACAAAGAAGAGGTCACAGGGCAAAAGTCACAGCATGTGTGTGTAACACAGTTGTGACATAACAAGTAACTGTTAAAGAGAACATATTCGACTCTTTGGTGTCTTCTAATATAACGTATCTGGTCCTTTGAACTGCCTGAAACGCCTTGTTGATAGCCACGCCACTCCCTCCATAATGCATCTACACGACTGTCTTTTATTAACAGGCAAGATGAGAAAAATAATGTGTTCATGAACATAAAGGCAGCAATAAAAATGTGAGTGTGACTGCCTGTCATCTCAAATTTGTCCCTCACTAAACGTCCACACAGCCGATCAGACGACTGTAGATGCGCCTCCTGTCCGGGGAAACGTCCGACCAACCTCCAGATGAGCGACTCACCGCTTTACGATCCCAACGTCTTCAGCAACATCAGCATCAATCCAGGTGAATTACATTGACGTGAGTGGCGTGATGAGGGAGAGAGTCAGACGTCACTTGAAGTCGCCTTGTAACCTTCTTGTCAGGATGCGTCCGTCACTGAGCAGCTGGCGAACACAAACATATTGAAACAGTTTAACGTTCACACTCTACAACCTGTTCAGGGGTTGTGACATCATCAGATCTTACCAATGTAAAGCAGCTTGGACACACCTGAGATATCAGAACATGAAGTCACTGGCCAGTTTATTAGGTACACCTGCTTAAACTAACTCGGTTTAAAACGATGACAGTTATCATTCAGCTCGCTGTTCCTAATATACTGGCCATGTCACGTGCAAGGACACTGAAGGCAGCAGATCATCAACTATAGAAATAAGATGTTATTGTATGTCTGTACAAAAGGCACTGATGTGTATTCTGTCTCACTGATGACAAACACCAACATTGAACATCGAAGTGATCAATTGATCAGATCTGATAAACCCTGCTCAGTTTATTGCTGCTTTCAGCTACAGGGAGGTTCTGTTGTTGTGACGTCGGCTACAGGGAGGTTCTGTTGTTGTGACGTCAGCTACAGGGAGGTTCTGTTGTTGTGACGTCGGCTACAGGGAGGTTCTGTTGTTGTGACGTCGGCTACAGGGAGGTCCTGCTGTCTTTGAGCCTGTTTATAGGTATTTGTCTCCATGAAAGTCTGGTGTTTGAGCTCTGTTAACTTCCTGTTTAATATGTCGCCTAGGTAACAGACAACTGAATTCTAGGTTTAACGGAGGTTTATTGATGATGGACATCAGAGATTATGTCTTCTGGAAGCGAATGTCCCTCTGAGTCATATGGTTCCTGTGTTCGCATGTGACTGATTGTCGGTGTCTATGCCTCAGGCACGATTCTCTGGCGCCCCCATGAGGAGGCTCTTTGTCCTGCTGGATGTTCACGTGTTCATTGATCTCAGTGAATCTTATATTACCTACACTGATTCTTTACTTTTTGATTGGTGGATGTTAAATGGTCTTTAGAGTCAGACTCGTATTTTGATTAAACTTTGAGCGTGTGACAAATCAGTAGGAACATGTTAAACAGCGCACATTAATCCTTTTTTACCCGAGTCAGATGACGGTTAGCCTTGCACAAAGCTAATCAGACTGGATGGACATTTAATCTGTTAGCAACCTCGTAATATCTGCTGGTGTTGATTTCGAGATAAAGCAGCAGTTCCATGAATCAGATGCAGCTGTAGCTTAAGTGCTGACAGGGTCGGTTCAGTTCAACACTCTGTTAGCTTACTACAGGGGGACTTGTTGTTGTTAGCCAGCTAACTAAACATTAGCATCGCCGTATAAACAGTTCGCTTGAAGAGCACCTAGCTAACCGGCTATAAGCTGAACTAAACTAGCCGGTACTTAGCTAGCCTTGGCTTGTCCACTTAACAG
Source organism: Macroramphosus scolopax (assembly GCA_901007825.1). Classification (NCBI taxonomy): domain Eukaryota; kingdom Metazoa; phylum Chordata; class Actinopteri; order Syngnathiformes; family Centriscidae; genus Macroramphosus; species Macroramphosus scolopax. The sequence goes on along the minus strand of CAAKHC010019703.1, from coordinate 10,196 downwards.
AAACACGAGCACAGTTCAGTAAGTGTTAGCATTAGCGTTAGCCGTCAGACATCGAGCCAACTGTTGCCAACTCCGATCAGCTCAATGCTAAGCTAACGTTAGCTCGGTCACAGCCCAGTGTGTTGTCAGGTTCCTTGACGTGTTTCAAGGTGAGTCGGTCCTACCTAGTTGCAGTTTAGTGGGTATGACGTTGTTTTATATCCAATTTGTCCCCTCCATTGGTGCTCCCTGCTCCCCATCTCAAGTACAGCAACGGCTTGCATCCAGCGGGCGGCGCCATACACATACTATATACGTAGACACGTCATTAGGCTTCTGCTTTTCCGTTAACGTCGCCGACATATTGGACCGGGCAGGATCTCACCGTAAACCACAATCCAATTGAACGAGAGGGAAGGATGAAGTATAATAAAAGAAAAAGGAAAAAATGGAAAGGTGGACAAAATGTTAGGACCTGTCTGTACCTTCCGAAATGAATCCCCGCTTCTCTCAAACAGACTGTATATAAACTTAATAATCAATATAAACAATCATTATTTATGGTTTTAGTGTTAGTTTGATCCAGGTGTACCGAATAAACTGTCCAGTGCCTGTGTTCCTTTATATTCATATATATTGTGTTCATTAACATATTCAGGGCTGGCCCAAGCCTTTTGGGGGCCCTAAGCAGAATTTGATTCAAACCTTTTGGGACCCCCCTCCCACCATCGCAAAGTCACCTGTGCTTGATGATTATTGACACAAACGGCAAACCATGTCACATTATAAATTACATTATTACAAGAATGGATTGTGAACTACTGTCCTTCTGGACAAAGATGCGTAAAGGTAGGTAGGTAGGTAGGTAGATACTTTATTTATCCCAACTTTATTTATCCCCCTCCTCCAATTTGTGCAAAAGTGGGTGTAAATGGGGGAGTGGGGCGGGTCTGGAGGTCCTCCCCCAGAAAATTGTGAATTTTGTAGATGTGATTTCCTGCATTCTGGTGAACACCTTCCCTTCTCTGTATATAGGCACGCAGCTGTCTCAATAGAGCAGGGACATAAGCGGACCAAACGCCGGTTGGCGACCCCCCCGGGGGGCGGGGCAGTATTTATATGTTGATTTTTTTTTTTTTTTTTGCCAATCAAAAACATCACATTCATTTCAACATATGTGCGCGAAAAAAAAAATGCTGTTAATCAGCTGTTTAAGCCATGGCTTCATCAATAATGTTCATTAACTTGATTTTTCCTCTTCCACATACTGTCCTCACATAAAACATTTAAATATCCAATATTCAGCTATTTAAGGATTTTTAAATGTTTCCTTCCTGCCTTTTTCTTCCATCTCAACGTCGTTAATTCAGGGCTTCAGCAGTTTTCATGCAGCAGTTTTCATTCAACAAACAGCATTCACATTGCAATTTCTTCCGAAATTGCCGGTTCTAGTTATTATTGTGATTCTCTGACAAACACTAACAAACACTTGTGCAGTTAAAACAATCAAACGGACGATCAATCAGACATCTTTATTTCATCATAATGTGTTTGACCAGCAGGCGGCGTGCAAGATCAAAAATAAACATTCACGTGCACAACCTGGATGCAAGCTGAACACACCTGTCCAGGTAAATCAATCATGTGACAGAGCAGGAAGTCGGTGACAGGAAACGAGCAGCTGTTTGAATCTTCGCCTGTAATTGCCAATAATTTTTATCAGTCGACTCTGGTCGGATATTATTTTTGCAAATATTCATAAAACAGAAGAAGTTTTTCTTAATATCAGCTGTCTTTCGCCTTTACCACCTTAACGTTTGCATTTTCACAGCCAGATGTCCGAGGTGCAGTCGCCACCGGGGTATCTAAGCTCGTGTGCCAGCGCCGGACCGTCTGGTTCTTTACCAAAGTCCACCAGGAAGTCTTCATTCAGAGAGAGACCCCCATTCACCGAGTCCACATCGATCTGCATCATCACCGAACCCTCCCTGCAAAGACCAAGTAGTACTACAGTAGTATTGCAGTATGCTACTGTAACAGAGTAAATAAAATGTCCTTTGCAGTTATTGTTAAATCTGTATCATTGGGCCAAGACTTTTATTTTATAATATTTTATACAAGCTGTTGCATTGTGGGTATCCTGCAGCAGGAAAGACGACATCTGCTGCAGGTAGGTTGAGCAAAGAAACGGGTCCACATGAAAAGTGTTTAAAAGTCATGTTATTATTGTATTGTATAAGTGACTTAGTTCTACACTTTTGCATAACATATATGCCATCCTATGAATCGCATTCTTGCGATGTGTGGCACAGTATTGTAACTTTTATTTGATTTTCTATTTTTGTTTTACTTTGAAGCATGTTTGCATTGTGGTCGTGCAACTTGTAATATTGAATTTATTTTGTCTAGGCGGACCAGACTAAGGGTCATTCCTTATATTTGTGTATCTGATGACCCATTTTGCAGGTAACCAATTAGATTTGTTGGTTAAGTTCTATGTGTCATGTCTGTTTTAAAGTTCCACTCGTGGCGTTGCTAGCATTCTCGTTCTAGAATGACTAACTGGTGACGTCACGTCATTGTTGCATTCTACATGCAGTACCGCTTGTTGCCACACAAGTAGAGTGGTTACCTTTTTATGAGAGCTGTTCATCGCAACTAACATTGAAAATGGATGAAGTAGTGTTCTGATTGTATGCTGTATGTCAGATTGACATAGTAATTGAATATCTTTGATATATTATTCGTTTAATATAACACTATATGATCATCATGATAAAGTGCATATGATTAGATATAAATTAGAAGTATAAAGTATTTTGGACTTGTAATATTATTAAAACAGGATATTAGTAATGTAATGCGCAGTAGCAGGAAAGACGGCATGTGCTGCAGGCGGACCAGACTAAGGCTCATTTCCTATATGTGTGTATCTGTTGACCCATTGTGCAGGCAATAAAACCTCTTCATCTGCATGCTGAGAGTCGCCCAGTCCTTCCAGTACTAGCCAAACACAACGCAGGTTACACTACTGTATTACTACAGTAAATGGCAGTAGTACTAGTAGTGTGAGTACAGACCTGATCATCTCTGGGTAGAACTGTTTGTCCCAGCCGCTGTACAGAGACGTCGTTACATAAAGTCTCAAACCGTCTAAGCTCAACTGCAACATCTGAGGACCTCCATGGACACGCCTCTCCTGAGAGACAGACAGGTAAGGAGACAGAGACAGGTAGACAGACGGACACGTAGAAAGAAAGACATTCAGAAAGATGGTGAAAAAGCGAAACCTTGAAGAAAAGAAATTGGGACAGGTCTTCACCTGTCTCAAAGCTTCCAGTGCCACTGCTTCATGTCTCATTACATCCTGTCTAACCACTTCCTGTCTCACCACTTCCTGTCTCATTACATCCTGTCTCACCACTTCCTGTCTCATTACATCCTGTCTAACCACTTCCTTTCTCATTATCTCCTGTCTCATTACATCCTGTCTAACAACTTCCTGTCTCACCACTTCCTTTCTCATTACATCCTGTCTAACCACTTCCTGTCTCATTACATCCTGTCTCATTACTTCCTGTCTAACCACTTCCTGTCTCATTACCTGCTGTCTCACTACCTCCTGACTCACTGCATCTTGTATCACTGCTTCCTGTCTGTGCTACCTTGATGAAGCGTGGGCGGGGCTGTGGCTGGTTCTCTGGGTCCTCGAGGACTCTGACTGGTCCATCACTGACAATACTTCCTCCCAAAAACACCTAGAACAGACAGACAGGTGAGTTGTCTCACTCTGAGATGAGGATTAACATGTTTGACATCATCACTGGAAGAGTGTCGTCACGTCAGACCTGGCCAACCAATCGGGGGTTCCTCCTGTCTGTGATGTCATACTGTCTGATGTCACCGTGTAGCCAATTACTGAAGTAGAGAAAACGATCGTCCAATGAGATCAAGATGTCTGTGATCAGACCTGCAGAAACAGACAGACAGGTAGTCACAGAGAAAGTCAGAAAGACGGACAGTCAGGTATTCAAGCAGACAGACAGCAAACTGACAGACAGACAGACAGACAGACAGACAGACAGGCAGACAACAGACAGACAGACAGTCAGGTATTCAGACAGATATTCAGGTGGACAGACAGACACAGGTAGACAGACCAGGTATCTCGGGTAGAATCCATCCTTCCACCTTCTTACTGGGAACGCTGATCACCTTCTCTGCTGCCCAGTTTCCTTTCTGAGGTCAAAAAGACAAGATGGAAGGTGTCACATGATCTGTACAACAGCTGAGACAGGGGGCGTGTTTTTCAGGTGGAATACTTTCTCGATTTGTTTACCTGCAGTGAGGTCACTCATTACAAAGTCCGGCAGCTGATTACTGGTCAACTTAAACACAGTGACACCTCACTGCAATCAAACCTCTGAACTAGTACTGTGGTACTGACGACCATCTCACTGGGATCAGAACTCTGTGGTACTGACTACCACCTCACTGGAATGTAGAACCTGACAGACCAGAACCCTACTTGAAACGGGTCTAGAGCTCCGATGTACTGACTGGTGTTTTGTAGAACCGGAACACAGATCCCTTCAGAGCGCAGCCAACGTAGCCCTCAGTAGCGTCTGGGTCATGGAGGAACCTGACCTCAAGGGGAATAGCACCCTCTTCACCTAGATCCAGTGTCTGCAGCTTTTTGTGGGTGGTCCAGTCCCAGACATGGAGGGCGGTGCCGTATTGACCTGGGACAACAAAGATGTTATAGTACTGCGTGGAGTCAGAACCCTGGTTGTTATTGTGCGATATAGAAGATGAATATGGTTACACAGAGGTCCCATCTCATGTCACCCTCTTAACATAGAGGTCGTCTTACTGGAAGTCCTGACTGGAATCTCACTGGGTTTCAGATTTACTGGTCAC
>CAAKHC010019701.1:51283-68675 GCA_901007825.1 Macroramphosus scolopax | reverse complement strand
AGAATGAACTCCTCTGTCCTGCACTGCAGGTTTGAATGTATGGCCCATGTGTGTGTGTGTGTGTGTGTGTGTCAGACATTCCCGCTGGGCTAAAGGGGTTCAGCTGTCGTCTGGGCTATTTTTCCCCTGCGCACCGCATGCCATCGGCGGATCGAGGAGCATTGTTCCTCTCCGGGGTCGGAGAACTTCGGAGAGCCGGTGTGGAACGGCTTCTTCCGAGAATCAGACGCCGGCAGAAAAAGGACTGCGGAGAGAGTCACACAACCCAGAGCTACATCGAGCGAGAGAGAGAGTGAGAGAGAGCCACTCACGCCATAAAAATAATTAACCGATACTCAACTGTCACACAAGAGAATCCCCTGGTGCCCACTTTTAATTCGGCTTCAGCCTCGAGAAGCCGCTTCACACTTCGTCTTAATTCCGCCCATTACCGAGACGACATCGGTGTGAACAAAGAGGCTACTCTCCAATTTGTTTTATAATGGCTCTCGTCCTGTCGGGGACCGCGGATGGGAGAGATTCTACAATTCCCCCTCCACACCCTCCAGGTTTTTAAATTGGAGAGGAGACGAGGCCGGGCCGGAAGCCGGCTGAACGTCATCAGACGCGGCATCAAGGCAGGCGGAGAGTCAAACCGATGGCTCGGCTCGGCTAATTTGCTCGTGCTAGTTGTCCACGCAGCCAAAATCAATAGAGTAGAGTAAGAAAGTTGGAGGGGGGGGCGATGAAAAACAAAACCGTCCCAGTTTCCGCATTTAGGTCAACCGCAGCTGCGTGCACCCTCCAAAGCTGTCTGTAATTAAATTAAACTAGTTAAAAGTCTGCAGGAGCTCTGAACTTGACGGGGTAAGGGAGGAGAGAGAAGATGAGAGGAGGGGTGGGACACGGCTGGAGTGATTAATTTCATCTTTGCTTTTCTCCTCCCACCGTTGAGAGCGAACACCGTAATACAAAGTAGAGTGGTAACCTCATTTGTGTGCCCGTTCGACGCCTGGTGCTCCCCGGAGGGGGGAGAAGGTATAAAGATTCTAATGAGCTGCGGCGAGAGTTCCTGAAACACAAAACGGGCAAGATAACGGCACGCTGGGAGACGGCGCTACGCCGGTCCTGGCGGCTCGGCTCTGAGGAGGAACTCCGTGCGGACCCGGCAATTGACAGCTCATCAAGCGTCGCGTTTATATGTGTCTGTCTCACTTTCCCTCCTCTCTCGATTCGTGCGCCCTGCGAATGGTACTCGAGCGCCGGAGGCGAGTCGTCCCTCGAATAAATCACTGGAGATAATCAATACATGTAAATGAATGAACATCTGTACGTCTAAAGCTAGAAGTCCAACATGTCGAGTCACTGTCGCCCGGTCTGTTCCTGGGCGGTGGTGATGTGAGGTCACTGGTGCATTAGGGCAGCTTCTGCAAAGAGGATTATGGCCGCGATCCAGATGAGGGTCCGGAGGGAGCTTACGGGTGACGCATCACCGCTGATGATGCCTGGAAACATTCCCCGACAAATCAATGGCCTGCTGCCCATTAAATCACCGCCATTACCGCACTGACATCTGAACCCGAGCAGTAACTGGAGTAGCAACAGAAGCACGTATGATAGGAAGTACTTCTTCCTACCCTGCCCCGGGAGACGACAGCAGCCCTGCTGTAAACACACGTCATAAACGTGTGCAGTGCACCGTGCCCGCGATGCGTTCGTGCGTCGGTATTTTTAGCATCCCCAACGCTCATTATGTCAGCAAAAAGGCCCCAACTGGTCCGACCGAACGACAGGAAGGAAGGTTCTGCCTCGGCATCGTCGGCATCTGCTCGGGCATGCGATCCCTGGCAGTGAGGAGTGTGTTTTTGCTTTCCACTACTCTAATTAAGTTTATTTCTGAGGGTGACGGGGGAAACAAATACGCCTCGTTTCACTGCTGCAGCTGCGTTTTACCCAGCGAGCGATTAGGACGCCGCATAAATAACGCGAAGGGGGGACGGGGAGTCGTGTTTCAAACACGACGTTAAGCTTCACCTTTTTGCGTCAGTCTTTCAAGTTACAATAATGAAACGGGATGAAAGCGTCCTCCTCCGCGGGGCTGGAAGCGCTCAAGGACTGGAAGATGATACGGGGGAGTCGTGAGGACCTTCAGGGTCAGAACGAGATCACTGACAGGTCGTTGGATCGTAGATAAACAGATGAAAAGAGATTATTGATCCATTAAGATTACTCAATGAGAACTTCAGGGAGGCTATTTTTAAAGATGAAGATGCCCTCGGGAATGAAAGCATCTCTCTCTCTCTCTCTCTCTCTCTCTCTCTCTTGACCAACAAAACCGTCTGTAGGCGGAAGGTTTAAGAACATTTAGCGACTGGTACCCAACGTTCTGGACTGTTTCCATGCCAGCGCCTGGATATATCATCTGAGGCCAGCTCTCAACACAAATTGCTTGTTAGCCAGAATAGCCGGGGGCCCCACGCGGTATGAGAACTATCCACAAAGAGGGAAGCTGCTTTGGGATTTGTGCTCGTGTTGTATGTGTGCTCGCGTAGCCCGACATACATACAAACAACGTATTCTCTTCCCTGCCGGAGGTGTCCCGTCCACCATCATCGCCCTTTTTACAGTCGGCACAAAAGGCTCCCGCCGGAGGGGGGGGTTCCCTTCAGAGTTCCCCTCTCACCCACACAAAGGGGATCCATTTCAACTGCTTTTAGCAGCAGAGCACATTAAACTTTCAGGCCCCCCCGGCCCTGCCTGCCCCCGAGGGTGAGAACGGGTGAAGTAAAGGCACCAGGTGGATGCTTGGAAAGGCATCGTGGCTTACCGGGGCATTACGGTGTCGGCTTTTTTTGGTCGGTCGGGGGGGAAAAGAAACTGACACCGGTGCCTGGAGTGACTCTGAAGCCTGGCTTTGTTCTCGAGGGGGACGCATGCAACACGGGGAGTTGGCGCAACACGATGTTTAGGTTCTGCACTTTGATGTTAAGTTGATCTACTATGGAAGAGCATCTCTTCTCTAAAAAACTGCAAGAGAAGAAAACTCCAGCCCTTCAACCAACACAAACAAAGAGAATCAACCCCACAATGCATTGCGGCGTCAACCTTTGGTGTTTGCTGGAAGACGGCTCAAAAGGCCCCATTCCATCAAGGATGACAGGCGGGGAGCGGTAGGACACTCGGTCTTCTCCTCTCGCACAAACAACTCTTCAAACGATCCAGCGGCTCAGATGTTTTCGGGTTCGGGGGGGGGGGGCTTATTAATTCAAAGTATTTAACTAAGAAATCTGTTTCTGTGTGGTTTGAAGGCTTAACTGGATAAACATCCCAAAACAAGAGTCCCCGAAGACAGGTCGGGTTGAAAAGAGGAAACGAGGAAGTGAACTGGGTCGCAGTCGGAGGTTTAGTCAACCTGATGAATTAAACAGACTCTCCGAGGCGCTCGCACTGCACAAGACCCACACACAATTTATTTAGGAGTTCATAAGAATCTTTTCGGCGAGAGTCGGTTTGGAAGTAATCATATTTGGGGGCTTTGTCACAGAGATCAGAGTTAATCTCATCAAGTTCTCTGTTCTTTTTTGCCCCATAAATCTAAATGAAGGAAGGAAAAAAAACACTTCAAGCACGTGCTGAATATTAAACATCCCCGTACCCTCCTCTTCCGCGTCTGCAGAGTAAAGCTATTTCAATCAGCTGAGCAGTCTTGCGTGGCAAAAATCAATTGCAATCGTCCCCCCGAACACTCGAGTCTCTTTAGATTGACTGGAAAAAAAGAGCCGTGACGAAAGCCGGCGAGCGGCGAGCGAGCGGTGACGGGCAGCCCCCCTTTTTTTTTTCTGCAGAGAAAATGTGGAGAGCTGACAGACGAGAGGTGAGCAGGGCGGGAGGCGAGCCAGGTTGATGTGCAGAGCAGGGAACAGACCGCTGTCACACGCATGCACAAACCTCAAAGTAGAGTTCATACTCACACTGCAAACACACACACACACACACTGAGCAGGTAAAAGAGCGAACAGCAGTCAAGGTCAAAGAGGCGGCTGCCCAGAAAACAGTTGGGCGGCTGCTCATCCTCCCAGTGTGCTCTTCATAGAGACGTTCGGAGACGAGAGATCTCAACCAATCAACGTCACCGCCGGGCCGTAATTCAATATGCACCGCTAATATGGACCACTTGTCATGAAGGGGGCAGAAAGGGAAGACGGCAGGGCGCGAATGACAAGGATGCACTTTCTTTGTTACGGTGTTTAGAGGGCGGGAAAAATAGTTCCTCTTCCATTAAGAAATGCCTAATAAAACAGGGACCGTCAATCACACAGGCCCCAAACATTAATATATCGTCTGTCCGCCTTCTCTTACATGCAAATCTGCAACTTAAGCAATCCCACATTTCTGTATATGTTAGCAAAAGTGTTTACGTCCATGTGAACAGTCTGATTTATTGGCTAGTGACGTATGAAGCGTTGAGGATGCTGCTCCTCGCTGCTCCAACTCAGATGTCGTCTGACAAAATAACAACACACGCATCACGTTCGCTCAAGAGCGTCTCGTTTTTTTTGTGTAATCCTGACGGACAGCCACTCGGAAGACCACAAAACCGCCGCCAAAACAGATGTAGAGAAATCCATCTGCCTGAAAATGGCATGTGTTGGATTTAAGTCGTTAACCTGCTGAAAGACAGTCTGACTGACCATGATAACAATAGCTTCTCTAAATCAATCAGAAGTCTACGGACATTTTGTCCTGGAAATAACATCAAACCAGCGGCTTGCTTAATGTAATTCTTACGATAACATGCTACCGCCGAACAGACACATGTTTTGTTAGCTCCGATAGGATGGAGCAGCTCCGCTCCACCCGCTGAGGGGCATCTGTAGTGCTTTATCATCCTCAGACTTGCAGTCCGCCGAGGCTGCTGCAATCACACATGCACACAGGCATACAAATGCACATGATGCACCACCGGGTACATGCAAACACACACACACACACACACACAGTATCTGGGGATATGTGGGATAGGTGAGAATGGATTCACATGTGGGGAGGTGGTGGGGGGGGTGGATGAGACATGAGGCATGTGGAGGAGAGATAAAGGAGGCGCAGATAGAGGGAAGTGGGCTAAGTAAAGAAGGGAACAGGAAAGAAAGCCAGACAGAAAAAGGAATGAGTGAGTGATCGAAATAAAAGGGACAAAGTAAGATAAAGGTCGCGGCAGCTGCTGTCTATGAGCGGAGGAAGGGAGGGGCAGTAAGACGAGGAGAGGAAACAGGAAGAACAGATATACAAAAGCATTATTATTCAATTACACAGCAAGACAAAGCAGAGGATGAACAGAGAGCCACAGTACACTGCGTGTGAACTCCCAGTCAAGGTCGAGCAATGGCGTCTACACGCTTTTAGTCTGAAGGCCGCTCAACCTCTGTCTGTCTCGCTGACATTAATCCTGACTTCCTCCCCACTGATAGACTCCTGACCGTGTCCTCGGTGTCCTGAGCCGGTCCGTAATACTTGCGAGTGAAACCGAATTTGCTCGATATATCTTCGGACTCAGATTATATTTTAAGCCATGTCCCTAAAATGCAACTTCAGCCCGCTGCTGTCGCCCTCAATCCACACTAAGCCGGAGATTTACACCACTTACATCATTTTTTGTACAAACAAAAACATACGGCAAAGTGGATATACAGTTTAAAAAAAAAGTGCATGAGAGCTTTTTTTCCCACAACATATCAAACCACAGACAAGGCCGGGGTTTGCTTTGTTGTGATACATCTAAGAGCCGATATTACTTCAACGATAGACATGTGAGCAGCATTATCATGCTAGATAGATAATCGTAATGCACGACACATGACAAGGCGATCACACGTCTGTTAAAGGCCAATATCGGCCGATCAATCGGCTCTGTGATCTTTTATGGGATCGGGGTTAGGGGGTAATAGGGGGTGTCTTAAAATAGCAACGCTGTCCCTTTAATTACCGTCCTAAATAGCAGATGATCATTTGCAGGATTATATTGGCTAACCAAGGTGTGAGTCATCGACATGATCCTTTTTCTAATGGGCTACAAGAGAGAACAGAGGAGGGACGGGACATCGAAGCTTCCTAATGGCTCAGATGAGTCACTCGGAAGGTCGGAAGTGCTGCCGATACCAAAAAAAAGTTACCAGAGAAAATATGCAGCGGCTAGTTGGATGCAACGTTTTTGTTATTATGCACTCTGGTGTGGACGGAGCCGGTAAAAAGAGGATGAGGAGAAATAATGGCCTGATGAGGTTTCAGCACACCCACAGATCCAGAACAAAACAAAAGAGATGGACCATGTATGACTCGCCTCTCGTTACACAACCCCGGCTGTCTGAGTATTATTCTATTCTGAAGAATTAACAGGGTAATATAAAGCCGAGACACCCTCAACCATTAGCCCCTTCATATTTCTGAGTAATGCACGTCCTCCCAGCCGGCCTCGACACTTTACCATCCATGTTCTAAGATTTAACCTGAGCACGCCATAACCGCTCCTTTTTTATTAGCGTCTTAATAATGAATTAAGCACATTGGTTTAAGTAAGTCCGGGGTTGAGCAGAGGTGGCTGTTACTAAAGAGAGCTTTATAGGGGAATGGAAGCCTTGAGGTCATAACGACACACCGGGTCACCCGCGCGAACCCGCCAATAAATTTACACTTCCTTTATAGTCGATACGTGCGAGGCTGGACGAGGAGAGCTGACGCCGGACCACTCGTGGCAATTATTTTTCCCGCCCGTAAACGAGCACACACAAAAAAAAAAACAAGTGTCTCTTGACTGCGTAAACAGCTCTTCTCACCTGTCAATCACGGCGATTGTCACAGACAGACACGCTTTTTTTTTAGGAAAATGGCATGTCAGTCATTTTTTTTTCCACCCGAGCCCACACAAATGACAGAAATACACACACACACACACACACACTTCTGTTGGCTCCACTACAGGAGCAATACTGATCAGTTAAGCTGCTGAATTCCTAATAGGACATATCCCATTAACCTCTCCCAGGCAGGGATCACAGATGATATCGAGGAGGGGAAACCGCTAACACGCTAGCGTCACACCGGCCCTGCTACATAAGCTGTTTCGTAACAGAGAAGCGAGCGGATCGCAATCAGGTGGAACTTCCAAGCCCCCCCAAGAGAGAAAAGAGAGTTTAATTTCCACGAAACACAACTGAGTTGACACATCCGTCTCACTTCCCTACGCCGGATCTAAACGAACAGCCTGTTTGTGTGGTCTGTCTCCGTAATAAATAGAGCATGATTTAATTGAACAACACAAACGAACCGGCGGTGGCATTTCTCCAACTGCGTCCCGTGTTCGCGCTACAATGCGTATTATTGTGGGTGAATCGCCGGTGAGTGGGAATGCTCGCTGAGCGCGGTGCATATGTCACATGTCCGTGTGGATCTGTTTAACCCTTTCACGGTGCACAAACCGGTGAGATGCTTGTGCATCGCAGTGGGCTGGGCGGTCGACTCTCTTGTTAAATTCACCAGGGAGCCTCCGACAGTTCCTGCAAATTACAAGCTGGTGGGCCTCACCTCACCACACCCCCTGCCCCCACCCCTCCATCCATACATCGCCTTGGGGCTTGCTGCATTAGGGAATCATGGCTATAATGGTGGAATGGGCCTCCAGACCCCCCTCAAAAACAACCTGCTAATCCCCTGTGGAGGCGCTCGCAGAGGAAGACTTTCGGGGTAACAGGGCAGGGCCGCCGCCGCCGCCCTGACAATGAGCCCACCCCTGACACGCGCCAACACCCCATCACCCTCCATCAACCGCAGCGACATCCCCCCAGGGAAGAACCAGCAATCATCCAAAGGGGAGTTAGGAAAAGCCCCAGGCCCCGACATCGGCCCTCCATTGCATCCAAGGCCTCAAGCGGTAGCGTGCAATCAAGCCGCTGTTCCACTCTGTGTTTATCTTCTGTGTCTTTTCCCCAATACCACTTTTCCAGAATTGGCTGCACATTAAAACTGGCGTTAATGTGCAGCCATCGGAGCAGAATTCGACTTACATGCACACTGATGCAAACCAGCTCGTTAAAAATGGTTTTAATTATATGTCTGGATTATAATGAGCAATGACATGCTTGATTGGTTGTATCAAAGGGCCTTAATGAGGAGAAAGGCCTCGCTCTCCGTCTACAGCATTAACTCCATGTCGTTAATGCAGCTTCAAGTGACTGCGTGTTTGTCTTCTGTGACATTCGTCATCCCGGTTACCCATAATCAGCGTTTTAACGGCAACAACAAACAATATTTGCTTTGAATTGCCTGAATATGGTATGAAAAAAAAAATCCGTCTCAGTCTGACCTCTCCGCCTCCTGAGCTCAGCGAGTCCATTTAAGAAACAGATATTAACATCGTCTCATCAATCTTACAACAGTCTTGCTCCAGGTTAAAATAAAACCAGTAATCATTCCACTGGTGGACTAATTGGCGCCTTTACACCAACTCGCCGTGAGTCCATTCATATTTCATCAATGGCTCCTTGAGCCACGCTTCGCTAGTAAGACCAATTGACATCAAACGCCGAAACCTTCCAATTAGACAGCAAAACATTCTGATATTATCCACTTGGTCGGACATCATATGTTCCTTCTAGGAATTCCAAGCCCTTTTCAGAGCCTGGCCTCTCTAACTGTTCGATGAAAGCACCCAGACGTGAACGGCTAAGGTAGGGACTTACTTTTTTGCCTGTCTCACTGTGTGTGTGTGTGTCGTATTTTGGCCTCACACTTGGGGTGTGTTTGTTGCCGAGGACCCATGGGAGAGTTGTGTCGAGTGTGAAGTTGTTTGGACGAGAAATGTTAAAGATGTCAAGCGGCCATGCCCCCCAACAATGCTACCGCGAGCCAAAGCAATTAGCCCGGGCCCACGCTGGGCTAACGGCCACGCCTGAAAATGGGCAATCCACCGGACTTATGGAAAGGCAACAGCTGTTCCTCCGGCCATGAATAATTTAGGATGAGATGCCATGTTATTATCTGACCCCCGGTCTGGGATCAGTGGTCATCTCAGGATCACTGCCTGGGATTATAACGACACTATAGGATGACACTGCATGGGCCACTGTGGATGTTTTGAGTTTGAATGTTCCGATAAAAGTGTGTGCCTCCAAACAATGTACGGTGCATCACATAGCTTAGCAACAGCGGCCTCTCCTGGCACAAGTGGACATAATTGAAATCCGTTGATGCGTTGGCATGGAACGTACCGCACTACTTGCAACATTGTTGAAGAGAATGGATGGACCATCGGATCAGCTACAGTGGCTCCAAAGAGCTGTAGCAGGTCAATTGGAACGTGTTTTCTCTTCCTCTGAACTCGCAGCCGTTGCGCGGTTGCTAACGTCGAGCGTTACACAGACCGAGTGACGAGCGGCAGGTAAGGATGCCGCCTCTCTCTTCGTTCGCTTCTTAGCCTCCTCCATCGACCGCATCTTTGGCCTCTTCCCCATTGCCATTACGTAAAAATTCTAAACTAGTTCCTGGTTTGTAATGCCAAACTCGAATTTCCTACACGTCACAGCGCACCAACAGGCGCAGAGTGGAAATGATTTTCAACCTGCTACTTCAGGGTCAAACAGTTGCCTTTTTTATTGCTTTAACCTGCTGAAACTCACGTAAACAAATCTGAAATTAACCACCAAATGTCTGCTCAACACATCTCTTCTTGTGTGTGTGTGCGCGTATCATTTTAACCAGAAATTACACAACAGGAAAACATCCGAGTCGCTTCCTCAAATGAGTCGAGCACTGCCGTCATTACTTGTCTTCAAAAATAAATCACAGGGAATTACAGGAGTCGGGAAAATGCTTAATCCAATTATGAGGGCCCCTTCTAGCAGTTAAGGGACAAGGGAGAGTATTTAACCTACAAAATAGATATCCCCCTTTTATCAGGCTCAGTGAACTTTGACAGCAGGGGGTTGGTTCGAGGAGCCAGATAGAATAAACCTATCCCGCCTCTAAAACATGCAGGCAATGGACTCTGACTGATATCATGTAACAGCACAGTGACTCAGATTTTAGCATCGCGACAAGGAAGGGGAAAAAAGTCTACACGAGGGGTAAATATAACAGAGAAGTCAAGTGACCAATGTGACAGGAGAGGCCAGAGGCTACATCCTGGTCCCTGAGAATCACTGGTCGTCATGGCAAGGTGGCCCCCGGTGCATTTCCGGGGCAGTAAGCAACATTTACAGGGCCTGGGGAGGATTGTTATGCAACCCGGCTGGCTTCATACAGGATATTGGACAGTCCTGATGGATTTGTTATATATATTTTGTATCATGCAAAGAATTGATTATTGGCTTGTTGTCCCCCCCTGACGCTGTGGGATCGAGTGCAGCATCACACAGCAGAGCAAATATCTCCTGGGAATATTATTATGAGGCATTTAAGCCGCCTCCAAGTGGTGTGCATCTCAATGAACCCCCTCTTTTAGTGCAGGGAAAGAGAAATTCCTACCACCAACAGGACTGTGTGGGGTTTCCCCCCCACAACACACACACATATTTGGCTTGTTGTTGTCGGTGGTTTGTCTCACTTGAGTGTTTGATTCGCAGCCTGGAACAATGCACTGTGAGCATGTTAAGGACCCCACAGGTCCGCAGTAATCTCGAACCCCGGACACAGTAGCATTCATCAGATTTGTGCCTTATCTTCTCAGAGGCTTGAGCAAAAATCAAATAGGTATACAACAACTGGCAGGAGGGGGGGGGGGGGGTAGATTTGTATTCGAACAGAATACAAAAGGAGTCTCTGAGTTTAGGATTAGTTTATACAACGATTATACAAAAAAAAATAGGGAAAGTATGACGAGGAAAAAACAAATTTAAATGTGCCTTTTTTCCTTTTTGGCAAGCCATGGGGGGTCAGAGCGACAACCCAGTGCTTTGCGATGTGGCATTCACATGAAATCCAACCTCTCATCACGGGCTGTTGTTGGAAGAGAGCAGATGCTTTCCTCGCGTTCAGAAATAAACACGCACGAAACAAACACGCACTTAAATAAAAAAAATAAAAATCATCATTCATTGAAGCGGCTCACCTCTAGAATCCCGTTCTCTCAGTATAACATGCCCTGTGGCTGAATGCGAGTCCACGCAGGGGACAGCAGTTCACAAGCATATAAAGGCAATAAACTTACCGACGCCGTATTTTTCATGCTCCGTAGGTATCCACATGTTTACACATTTAGGTGAGTGGTCGGAAAGGCGGCGAAATGCAGGGTTTTGGTGCCGTGTAGCGCATTCTATTGGCTTGGTTTCCTCCGGTCTGTGGTAGGAGTCATTGTTTAGGTTGCACAGAGAGAATGCGCCGCTGCCGCTGCTGCTTCTGCTGCTGGTAGCGGTACGGAGACTCGCTGCCTTCATGGGCTGTCGGAAATATCACGACTTCGAAGGTCTGCGCATTTGAGGGCTCGCTACAATTTGATATTAATTGATTTAAGAGTTGTTCCTCAAAAGGGAAGGAGGATGGAAGCTGTTCTAGTATCTTATGCTGAATTGAAATTCCTTTTCATTATCTCATAAAACACATTAAATTCATGGCACTGGAATGCAATACACAATATTTCAATTTTATTTTATTTTTTTGCAATATCCCCAGTTAATATGACAAAATAGATTATTTATTTCGTATATATTCACACATATATTTACAACAAAAATTGTGTTTATTTTGAGGATAAACACAACAGCTAGCCTTAAAGTTTGTGAACACTAAATCAAAATAACATCATGAATCTAGGTATTTTTTGTACTTGGTTTTAAATTTAGCTGTTAACCTCTCCTCATGGGAATTTTTTTCTCTACTTGCACTGAACCTTTGCTTGAGGGAGTGACATACATTTGATGTATTGTCCCCTTTGGTAATTACAGTTATCTTGCATATCACATATTACAATGCAGAATATTCTCCTATCCCGATATCATTTTTTTTATCTTATTAACAAGTATACTAGTATTATCGTGAATGAAACGATATGGCAAACCTTTACTTGTCACATGACAAAAGGCTTAAAGTCCAATAGACTTAGTTGTGAATTGTTGTGTTTATGGCTAGTTATAGGATAAGTAAAGAATTAGAAAATACTGTGTTATACTGTGTCTGACACGTTTTACAGATGCACTGATAGTGATATTCTGGGCCGACCAATGGTCAATATAACAATTGTGATCAAATTCAACTATACACATTTATGAAACTCATGTATTATAACAAGTATTCACATAACAAATACTTTTTTGGCATACATACACCTAAATAAGCCATTTAGAGTGCTGACGTCAATAAACAAGGGCTACTGCCATCAGCAAATGTCAGTTTATCTGCCAAATGGCAGATAGTCCAATGTCTGTCACTGGTGTTGCCAAATCAATTGTAATATCTCTTATGAAAATAAAAATGTGTATTGGGCATTCTGCCACTGCATTTCAAAACAACCAAATTGTTTCATTGTTCAATAAACAACACGTCCAGCCAACGTTATGTATTTCAATTATCAGCTTCAGCCTTTTGAATCTGAAAGTGACTCCTGAGATTTGCAAATGCGGATGTAGGAATACCCGAGCCGCATTTGAATGCAGCGGCATCGCCAGCGCAGCGAGTAGACGAAGCATTGCATTCTGGGGCTTGTAGTAGAGCTCAGTGACGTCAACGTGGATGTGAAGTTCTTCTCATCTATAGCTAAAGGTGTAGTCTTCTGTTGACCTTGATACAAGTGAGGGATGAGAAAGAAAGAAATGACTGTATGTATAAGCACATATTGCAGGAGTTGCAGTGAGTACTGGGTACTACAATAATATAACTGTAGTTATACAGTAAATAATCTTTCAAACCCAATTCAAAATAGCTGTTCAATAAAAAAAAAGCACATTTAAAACACAAAAAGAAAAAAAAATTGGGTATGACCTTGTCCAGCACCACGGACACACAGACCTTCTACTGGGACATCTAGTACATGAAAAATACATGAGCCTCTGTGAGGAGGACGAAGCAGAGAACTGGAGGGACTTCCACAGTCAAAGAGAAAGAGTTCCACTCACGGCTCTCTGGTAGGTGTGTGTTTACGTGTGCATGAGAGGGTGAGCTGGAGAATGTCTGTGCACGTGCACTGAATGTCACACTGAATGACACATTTTCTACGAGCAGGCTGTCCCCCCATCTAATAGATCCATTCCACTCTGCCCCCCTTCCCCTCTTTTTTTTCTTTCATTCCCTACTACGACTCATCATCTGTCTGAACGTGGTGCTGTGTTTCAGTACAAAGGATTTTTGGTGAAAACCTATTCAAAAGTAACGTTCATTCCCCATGCTGTTAATGGTGCATTAAAATGCTTTGAAGTGTCAAATGTGCCCCTGCGTGTCATCACGGGCTCGCCTGTCCATTTACCACTTTGTTGTTGATATGGTGAATTATGAATGTATGCGCTGTAAAAAAAAAGGCAGGCTACTGGCTTTGTAGGTTAAAGTGCACACCATATGCTCAGGCTATCATGGGTGACATGTCATCCTATTGTTTCACCAGCGTTGTTTCTTTGAACTGTACACACTCATATTTAACATACAGAAAACGCCATTAATTAAAAAGTGGCACAGACAGAGCGGGATTAATTTTTACAGTGCATTTCCACGCTTCATCCCCATACGACCTCCTTCGATATTTCTGATCGGAGGGGTGGGGGGTTGTGTGTAAAGGGTGCGGGAGTGGGGGATTGTCGGAATGTTCTTACTCTACGTATGAATAAATCATAAGCCGTCGAGCAAAGTAAAACAGGAACCCCATGGAATTATCCCTGTGAGGACGGGAGAATGAAGTCACTGTGTTCTCGTCTGGTTTCCAGAAAAAAGTGGAAACTAGACTGTGTTCTACATCGAGGCGTCGATGTGCAAACGCTGGCTGCTGTGAACGGCTGTGATTAGGGAAAAGAAAATATGGGACGGTAAACAAGGAAATAGGAGTAAGACAGGAAATAAAGGCAGTGCTGTCAGGCCTTTTGTCCCTGTGTGTTTATGGAGCTGAACCGGGGTCATGTCAAAGATGATGAAGATCATTTTTAGCATGAATTTACTCTTTATTGATCCAAGTCTTTCTGTATCAATTATATAATGTCTTCTGATCGAGTCTGCCCCCATTTCTCTGAACCTTCATCATCATCGATCATGCAGACAATTAGGCTATTATTGATGTATGATTCATGCATGAGCGTGATTCATTGCAAATTCACTTACATAAAGCCTGCCAGTCTTCTTGTGTGGCAGCACAGTATTCAATCATTTTCTTAGGGGATCTTTTTTTTTTTTGTGCGAAGACGCATTTCCGATCCGTTTCCTCTCGTAATACCAATTTGTTCTTAGCCGACAGTGAGTCACTGTCGAACGGAGGAGCTGCGTCTGTCCTCTGTTGTCTCCAGGCAGCAGACCAGCCGGTCGACAGAGGAAACTCAACCCCTTTCTTTCAGTCTCACCCCACAGCCTGTGACCATAGGTGATTGTTGGAACATAAATCCACTGGTAGATTGAGAGTTTCATCTTCCAGCGAAGGAATTTGAACATTTCCTTGTCTCGACACTCCAACCTTCGGCGTATATGTTGCCCACTGTCATATGTGCATCGTCACATCACATCTCTTTTGGCATAAAAACACTCTTGCTCATCAGTCGGTGGCGGTAAAATGCACCAAACCTATTTTCCTATTGTCAATCAAGGACAAATGAACCGTCATGAGACCGCAGGAAGCCCAGCGTCCGACGGAGGAGGATGAAGAGGCACCTTAGGGGCTGAAGATGGATAAACACTGAGGATCAGAGGTGGCATAACTGCTCCCTGACCACACTGTGAAAGGATCATCACGGTGGACGGAGGGCAGGTCGAGTCGCCGGGCGTTCTGCTCAGGTGTTCAGATTCTATTTTCATCCCCGCTCCTCTTCAACTCTTCATCTCACCAGCTCCTATGTTCCCATTCCCAGTACCTTTTCTCATGTTTCCTCCAGGTTTCATCAGGGGGGCCCCTTGTGTTCCCTGCAGGGCATCGTAGTGGGGAGTGAAGGGGGGGGGCTAGCCGGTTCCACCAGCCAAGATGGGCACTCCAGATCTCTCTCTCTCTCTTATCATCTTTGACCCACTGCCCCGAAAGATTAGAGAAGAGAGAGATAGAGGAGAGGAGAGGAGAGGAGAAAAGAGAAGAGAAGAGAGGAGAAGAGAAGAGAAGAGAAGAGAAGAGAAGAGAAGAGAAGAGAAGAGAAGAGAAGAGAAGAGAAGCTCCTCGTGTCGTTCTCCCGTCCTCTCATTTACCCTCCTTCAACGGACGCATATCTCCCCTAAAACCATTTTATTTCCTCAAATACTGAGACCGATTTACTTTTGCCCGCCGTGGCCAGAAAAATGACACTTGGCTTATCTCGAGAAACCGCTGCCTATCGCCACTTCCCAGCTTTGATTTAATTCACACCAGGAAGTGTAAGTCAGACGGACGGGGGGAGAAGGAAAAAAAAAACACATATGCTTCCCTCAGCTCGTACGCAGCAGGCCATATCCTCACCTAATGTAGGGCCAGGCCTCCAAATATAGCAACGAAAATAGGCTGTGCTTCACAAGAAAAGCACCACCCGCTCTCTATATTGAACTTGCATAAAGACCCAATATCAGAACTCATTACTTCTGCTGAGGGATTTTCTTTCACAGCACATTTACAATATTGATATTCTTTAGCCTTTGGAAAGGATTAACCACGAGCTCTCTCTATATATTATATGTAATACCTTCTTAGTATATAATCCGCCCATGAAAGGCCATTGATATCACACAAACATGTCTTTATATCCACAGTATATATATATATTTGACACACACACACACACACACACACCCCAATCTGGCCCTGTGTTGCTAAATGTTCCTGCAACATGAATAACAAACTCAGCATCCACAGATTATCACATGAGCTCCACTCTCTTCATCCCCAGAATAACTCTGTTCGACTGGATGTAAGAATCAGCTATTCCTGTCACCTCTCGCAGCATCGACGCATGTTTCTTGATGTGCAAAACTCCAGCTCAGAAGTGACGAAGCGCGATTTTGCCGGCACGGGAACGAGCGCTGTCACCTACAGGTGTTCGCCGTGGGAATCAAACGACGGAGAAGTAAAGCGTTCCCTGTCCCGTTCTCTCTCTTCAGTAGCTTAACTGCTCCTGTGATACACCCACGACGTTCACCGTCGCACGAGTCCCCGGCAGTAAGCTGGAATCCAATTATCTTCTATACGGCGCTAATGTTTGTTTCCCACTGCTTTGCCCTTTTGAAACAGAGAATCTTTGCTTCGCTTGTGTTTGGATCCCGAAAACATATTGCATGAACAGAAAGTTCTTAGACGCCGCCGGTGTTTAATCGACAACAAGTGGGGTTAAAAGAGGTTTTACTGAACCTCTCAAGTGGTTCCTTCATGTCTTTAGCATGCAAATTCTCCAGCTGCCCTTGATATCTATCATGAGGTAATTCGCCACCTTGGAAACAATTGATAGATTGTCAATTAAAGGATCAGTTCCACTGTTTGATACTGAGTCGTCCAGGAGTTTTCATAGAACCACTTTGTATCTCCCGCAAGGGTTTCGTGCTTTTTATAGCAATTATAGCAATCATAAACAACATATTAGATAAGATGCATGAGGGGTGTGTCTGCAGTATATTGGACATGGTCATAGTACCAATGTGAGTAATATAACCCTAAAGGCTGGAAGACCATGTTTTTCTAAGGTTACAGTTTTCGGTTGATGGCAACAGGGCCCAGATTGACTGTGTTTTCATGACTAACATGCTCTGCTGGGCTCCCATATCCCCCATGCTGTTGCACACTGTGGGTGCAATATTACAGTAAACAGCCACCTGGACCCCGACACCCACCAGCATAAACATGATTGTGCCTGCGAGTGGTTTGCACACACACACACACACACACACACACACACACACACACACACACACACGCACACACACAGTACACGTGCATGCCGGACAGATGGCTGTCATAAATGGCTGTATCTGTTGGTAAGTTGAAAGCAATCCTTGGCGGTGTGTCACCTCCCTACACCTACCTACCCGACCCACATACATTTCATCAGCTGAAGCACACACACACACACACACACACTCATACACACAGCTGAGATGAAACAAGTTCATAACGTGGGTGTGATATCACCAACTGACCAGTCGTGAAAACCTCTTTGAACAGTGAATGTACGATGCTCAGCGTGAAGTGTTCGGAGCGTCGTGACGTTTTCTCGTTTCACAAACAACAAAAAGAGCAAACGTGTGAGCAAATGTTCACACTGGGAATCCGCCTGCCACGCTGTGAGCCCGCCCG